>JACBKR010000722.1:0-53053 GCA_014218235.1 Colocasia esculenta
CCAGTGAGATATGATTGAATTTAATTAACTATAACAATATAACAACTGTACAATGTGTCCAAGTAAAAGCACAGGTACAAGAAGAAAGGTGTAGTCCTTAAGGGCATACCCCGAGAACTTGCAAAGCACAACTCTCAACTCACTCAGGTACAAGAGCTCGCAACACTCGTTCACACTACTGCTGACAACACACGGCGCCACGGCCACCTCCGGAACCCATCCGACATGAGCTCCTATGACGATGAGCCCCTAGATGAAGGAAGTAGGGGGGTGAGCCTCGCGAACAAGTCCTATTAGGGATTACCAATCCCTCACCGGCCAGAGCAGCAGGAACTCCGAAAACAAGAAACTACACTAGAAGATATGTAAGTGAGGAACACCTATCGCGGATACTACCAAGTAGCGGAACAGAACAATGCAACGTTATGACTGCTAACCAAGGTCGTGACACACATGACTTTCGCATAAACCAATGGAGTCGGGCACCAAGTGGAAGCAACCCTCGGCACATCCACCGTGACCATGTAACAACCAGGTGAGAATGACGTCTTAACCACAACCACGACCACCTCAGACCTCCACAACGTCGAGGGCCCACAAGCAGAACTACCCCAGAGCCCGGATACACGCCGGTGCCACCACGGACTGGCACCCAAGAATGGGACTACAAAAATGAGAGAACACCAAGCGGAAACCCCATAAGCACGGGCCAACAAGCCCACTAACAACGCCCACGGAAAAGACACGGTCAGGCTAGAACCACCATGCAGCTGGCAACGAGTCGTACTTGGAAACGTCATAAGGAAACATCGTCACTGTAGACGCGAGATTTGGCCCATCCCCGCGTGGCTCTTTGGCCTAATAAAGCCCATTTTGACCGTTTGTTGACCTGCCTTGGATGCCATGTAGACGGCAGCATCGACTGCCACCGACTACATGTTGACGGCAACCACCCTGGACGTTGACCCGATGGCGTCCACATCTCTGGACGTCTACATGGTGTTGGTGGCAGGACGGTTGATGTCAACCTGGTTTACTTGGTCTGCGCAACTACCCGAGAATCTAGCCCACTTGCGCATTTCTCTCGCCCATGCACCGCATGGGGCCGTCCCAACGGGCATATGGGCCACCTTGGCACTCCCTTGACCCAGTAAAAATCCTACATGGCCTCTCCCCATTGGTTGGAGCCTTTATGCATGGATTGCCAAGTGTGTGAAGTGTTTCTTCACACTGAGCATCCAAGGCACGCTAGGTCCGACCCCACTGCCTATTTAATCCCTCTAGCCTTCTAAGCAGAGGGGGCGAGAGGGCTAGACACTACAATGCACATGCTGCCACCGTGAGAGAAGAGAGAGAAATTTGCACCCAAGCTTCCACACTCATTCTCTTCTTCCTCTCACCTTTGGGACGTCAGGAGGCTTCTTCTCGAGCTGGAGGAGGTCCTGCTAGGAGCCACAACGACAACAAATGAGGATCTACACCTCCCTCCTCTCTCTTTCCTTACTCTTTCCTTAGTTACTTGCATGTTGCACACACCTCCGTATCACTCTAGGCACGGACCGGTCATCTCTACACACCTAGAAAAGGGGTTTTCCCAACCCAAAACGGATGGAAGAAGGGTGGTCATAGCACTGGCCACCCCTCTTCTCAAATCCGCACCGGTCCGGGGAATCACCTTCTTGAACTGGTCTCTCGTTCATTTTGTCGAGCATTTTACCATGCTTTCCTTAGACTAATAGAGTGTGCTTTTTGTGGCCACAGAACGATATGTAGAAGACGCGCGTAGCTCTTCTCCTTTGGCCGGCCGAAGGAGGAGGAGAAGTGAAGCCCCGTCCCGCCGTCCTGCGCGCGGTTTGCTGTACCCGCGTCGGGATTACATTCATTCCTTGGGGCACAGGTAAGGCCCTGGGTGATCACAAACTCCTCTTTCTTTTGCTGGTTTTCTTTGTTTTCTCTCTAGTCAAACTAGTCAACCGGAGTCAACGAGGTCAACCGGCGACCCCATCATGTCGCCAAGAGAGATCCAGCACCGACGATCGCCAGCCATCTGGAGGATACACAAGGTCAGTCTGGGAATCGGGAAACAACGGTCATCCAGCGACAGTTCTCTTTTGGCGACACGGTGGGACCGCTTCTGCCACTGGTGGGGTGCTGTCTGCTGCCCAGGTAGAGGGCTAGCGATCTTGCCGTTTACTCAGGTAAACGTCCAGCCGTTCTGTCTTTTATTCTTTGTTAGGTCCATATAGGGTTGTCATCCATTTAATCTTAGCGTCAGTCAATTTGTCGTCTTTCTGTTTCTGATGAACTGTGCGTCAACCTAATTGCCGTTTAGTTTCACAGAAGCATGTTTTTTTGATGTTTGTTGTGATTTTGATTCTGTCTGCTTCCTAATTCCTTCTAACGGTCCTCAATCACTGGGGCCTTCTTCACCTGTTCTAGCCTCCCCTCACTTATTAGGATACCCTTCTTCGGTTTACAACCTTTGCTCGGGGATTCCCTCTCGGGTAAATCGGGTTGGTTCCAAAGAAACTCTGTAAGTCCCTAAATTCCGTGGATTCCCTCATGGTATGGGGCAGGAGGACCTTCACCCTCCCAGTCTAGTTTTCCTACTCACCTGGGTTTGAGTCAGATTTGAGAGAACGGCCCTTGCAAGTCTAATTACACATATACTTTGATCTTTAAAATTTTGGGGACGTTGTTTGATAAATTGTTTGGTCGAAACCCACGTTTCTCCTAAACAGTGTAATTACTTCAACTTTAACCATTCTAAAAATCAGTAGGTTGTGTGCTAATGGATGCTTGGTTAAATTCTTTGAATATGGCGAATAATCCAGCTTTTGAGTATGAAGATAATGCTAATGAGTTTGTCGGGATGGTTGACACCACCAACCAGCCCGAAGAGTCAGTCCATTCTTCTCCTCTCAAGCTGACTTTGAGGGGAGTGTGAGTTTAAGAGTCAATCCCACCTATGCTCAAACACTCAAGAAGACCTTGAATTCTCCAAACTCCTCTCCCGATACTCGCCCGAGGACATTATTTCGATGCTCTCTAAGCATACTGTCCGGGCGGCAGCCTCTCCCTCCTCTCCATCCCTTCACCTTGCCAGGCTTCTTCATCTAGACCGTTCCTAGGCCTACAACCCCTTCACGGGTTCCCATTCCCCCGTCCCCCTTTCCACTCCAATTCCCTTCACTCCCTCTACCTACTCCTATCCCAATCCTGCCTTCCCTATCCACCTCATGCTCAGCCGCACTCCCCACTCAATCTGAATCTGTCTCCCGTTCGGAGATGGAGGGGCTTATTAGGAAGCTTTTGGCTGAATCTCTGTCCCTTTCAAAGCTCATTCCCTCCAGAACTATTGCAGCTTCCCAATGCCTACTTTCCTCCGGATTTCAAGGCCCTGAAGTACCGCAAGTATGATGGGACCTCTGATCCCCATTCCATCTTGCTGGATTTACCATGGATTCCCATCGATGGCTGTACGATCGGGTTCTTTTAGTTCACCTCTTCCAACAATCGTTAGAAGGGGAAGCTTTGAGGTTGTTCACCTCCTTGCCCGCATCGGACTTCATTAATTTTGACATCGTCTCCGAGCGATTCATCTCGCACTTCTCGTATATGGCACGCAAGTCCCTACACTTCTTGACTTGGTGGCGGAAAAGATGAAGCCGGACGAAGACTTTGTCACATTGCCAACCGATGGAGATCCATGGCATCAAGGGCAGACATACCCATCCCAGAGTCCCAGGCCATAACTATGTTGGTTACCAACACCACCCTGTGCTCGCTCTATCTTATTGCTGAGTGAGTTCCCCTCATTCGCACATCTCTACAACCGAGCCAGGGTGGTTCAAAACCAAATTAAGGACTCTTCTCTGCCACACTTTTTTGAAGGGAAGCCCAAGGGACGCAAGGCTCCCGCGGCACCTACCACCAAGGGGGTGACCATCAATGAGTCCATCAATGCTTGCAGTCAGCCATTGAGGCCTCCAAACAAGCCTTCCAATCCTCCATCTAATCTTTCCAACCCTCACCAGTTCTCGTCACACCCCTCCAAGCCTTACTCAGCAGTTCCCCCTCCTGCTGGCTACACCCGGCCTGACCCTAAGAGGTCTCATTACCCTCCTCTACCTGAGACCTTGAGGACGTATTCTTCGCCCTTATGTCCTGCGATGCTATCAACTCCCCCCACAAAGGGAGAACATCAACCCGAGGGTGGACACCTCCAAATACTGTCCTTACCATAGGGCCCATGGTCATCAGCTCCACAACTACTTACCTTCCGTGACTAGGTGTATGACATGAACGACAGGGAAGGATTAATTGGGAGGATGTCAAGGTAGACATAGCAAAGTCTAGGTATACCAAGAAAGAGCTGGGTATCTTCCAAAACCCCCTCCCTAACTACCAAAACAACAATCCCTCCTCCTCTAAGTCCCAGGAAAATGTCCACACCATGACGCATTCAGAACTCTGGATTGTGAGGAGAGAACAAAAGTGGGGGGTAGAAGGCTTTGAAGAATGGTACCCATGTCCTGCCATAGGGTCTGAAGAACCCTCAGCCACTGTAGATGCCATTTTAGAGGAACGGCCTTAGTCCTCATCCGACCTACCCGTCAAGAGGCCTACCTCCTACCTTCCCTATCCATGAGCCGTCTGCCCCTGTGACCAGACCTCTCATCTAATCCTCCCCAAGTCTCAAGAAGATGTTCATGTCACACTTAGGAACCGGATCGTTCCTCCACCCCGCGGCCTTCCCAAGATGATGAGGACAGTGGACCTCCACCACCTGCCAGCACCGAATATGATATTTTGCAACATCTAGATAAGACTCCCGCGAAGGTGTCTATCTTAGAATTGATTCGGAAATCGCCATCTCATCAGTCCACCCTCCTCCAATTTCTCCAGAAATCATGGTCAATGATGACCTTCCTCCCAGTGGGGTTACTAATGCCATCCTCTCCCTCACCCAAGGACCTTCAATCTCCTTCTCGGACAAAGATCTTGCTACCCCGAATGTCGTCCGCTCCCTCTCTGTCTACCATAACCTCAATGGGGTTTCGGTAGACTCCACTGTCATCGACATTGGGGCATCCATCAACGTATGTCCGATGAAACTCTCAAGAAATTGGGTTTGGGGGAAGATAATCTGGAGAAAATCTGCTCCACAATTGCTGCCTATGACAACTCCAAGAGGGTTTCCATGGGTAAGATTGCTCTTCAGCTTGAGATCGGACTTGTCACTATGTCTTTCGAGTTTCTAGTCCTTGACGTCGATCCGGCCTAAGGCCATTCTCGGTCGTCCTGGTTAGAACAAACCTTAGGGGTCCCTTCCACCGCCCATCAGTGTTTCAAGTTTCCTTTTAATGGGCGGGTCATCAAAATCAAGAGCATCCTACCTTGGAAACTCTCAATCCATCACATCGGAGCAGATGCCACATCTTTTCGTTCCGGATAAGGGAAAAAGCCTGTCATGTCAATCTTTGATTTCCCCTTGCCCTGTGATCTCGTCCAACCTCCCCAGTCAGCTGAAGAATCCCATGACCCATGTCCCAAGGGAAAGGTTGGGAGGTAATGGCTAGGATCGGCTATATACATGGCCGAGGGTTGGGTAAGAACCAGCAGGGTCCTGTCCACACAACCCAAGTCAAGAGGCCGCTATAGGGCTGGTCTAGGTTTTCACCCGGACCCATTCATCCAGACCCATTTATTCCCTATCAACCTCTTACCTAGACCCTGAAGGAACATTTCGTTTAAGGGCCCTCCAACCGGGAACTCGGGAACTCGTGATAGAGGAGTTGTTCGACTCGGAGAGCGATGAAGAAGAGGACGTCTCCGAAGATTTCGGCCTTCTCTCACTCTTCGGTTCTGACTCTCCGTCTCCACCTTCCCCCTCTCCTTCACAACCTCTTCCAACTGTCTGCCCAACACCTGACTCCCCTCCATCCTCAACTTCTTCTTTCTCCTTTCTTTCTCACATGTTCTTTCTCCATCCCTCGCATGGCCAGTCGAGGCTGCCTAAAGTAAGCAACTTATGGTTCTAGGCCTTGATTCCCAAAAAAAAATGCCAATTTTTAAAATTGGAAATGCGAGGTCTCCATCGAGCACCTTCCGCTTTGGAGTCTCTTCCACTCGGCCAGGGGCCGACGCTCTCCAGCTTAGACTCTTTTCCTCGCCCCTCTAGGGGCACTTCTCCTGTACATAGTTTGTACATAGCAGTCATGTACATAGTGGTCTAGATTTTAATTTAGAGTCAGTCTAGGGTCCGGTCTAGGATTAGAAGAGTGTAGATCCTCTCAGCCATGTGTGCGCAAGGACAGGATAGGCAAGTTCCTGCCCGTTATGTCATGGCTTTGGCTGAGAGAGGTGTGCCAAGTTAAGTCAAGTCCCAGAGTTTTTTGAGGAGCCTGCCCTGTTGAATCTGATTTTGAAGAAGGCGACTCTGTAGATGACGGTTAGGAGTTTATTTGCTAGATTTTGATGAGAAGGGTGAGCTGGGAGATCCTGGGTCGGAAGAAGAGGACCCAGTGAGCTCCTATGTGGATGGCATAAAGAGGTTCGACGAGTCAACCATGGCTGCGGATGAGCCACTAAAGAGGTCAACCTTGGCACTGAAGAATCCCCGAAGGTAGTTTTGATTAGTGCCAACTTGAGTGTTGAAGAAGAAGAAGCTCTGGTAGCTATTCTCAAAGAATTCTCTGATCGTTTTGCTTAGTCCTACGAGGACATTCCAAGACTTGACACTTTGCTTTGGTCGAGCCGGTTGGTCCTAAAAGCCGACGCTAAGCCGTCAAACAAAAGCTGAGAAGGCTACATCCCAAGCTTGCACTCAAGATCAAAGAGGAGGTTGACAAGTTGCATAAAGCCAAATTCATTAGGGTTGTGCTATATCTGCAATGGGTAATTAATATTGTCCCTGTGATGAAGAAGGACAGTAAGGTTAGAATCTGTATAGATTTCCGTGACCTTAATCTGCTTGCCCGAAGGACGATTTCCCTCTCCCACACATAGATGTCCTAGTGGACAACACTGCCGGCTTTGAGATGTTATCTTTCATGGATGGTTTCTCTGGGTATAACCAGATCCATCTGGGGAGGAAGACCAGGAGAAAACTTCTTTCACAACGCCCTGGGGGACCTACTGTTATGTCGTCATGCCCTTCGGATTGAAGAATGCGGGAGCAACCTATCAAAGGGCAATGACGGCAATTTTTCATGACATGATGCATGTGCACATGGAGGTCTATGTACATGATGTCTTGGTTAAATCAAAGACTCGACATGGCCATGCTAAGGTCCTCGAGCAGTTTCCAGCGGTCTAGAGAACACAATCTTAAGATGAACCCCAAAAGTGTGTCTTTGGTGTCTCTTTGGGGAAATTGCTGGGGTTCATAGTAAGCAAGTGGGGAATTGAGATTGATCCAATAAGGCCAAAGCAATAATCGACGTGCCTCCTCCTAGGATATCAGAGAAGTAGAGGGGCTAATAGGCAGACTTCAGTTTATTAGGAGATTCATCTCCCAGCATTCAATCCGCTATAGCCCTTCTATGAGATGCTTAGAGGAGAGGCTAAGTTTGATTGGAACGAGAAATGTCAAAAGGCCTTGATGAGTTGAAGAGCTATTTGTTCAATCCCCCTGTTCTCGCTCCTCCGGTCCTGGGTCGGCCTTTACTGCTCTACGTGTCAACCACTGAAGATTCAACTGGAGCAGTTTTGGCCCAATATGACGACGAGAAGAAGGAGAGAGCGGCGTATTTTATCCAAGTTGTTCAATGAGGTGAAAAGAATACACCACTATGGAAAGAACGTGTGCCACCGTCGGGTTGCCCAGAAGTTAAAGCATTATTTTTGGCTCATGAAGTGAAACTTCTGCCGTGTATGGACCCAATTCGGTACTTGCTTGAGAAGCCTGTCCTGACTGATCAGTTGATGAGGTGGCAGAGTTTCCTTAATCAATTGATATCACCTACGTCAACAAAAGTCAATCAGGGGCGATTGCTGAGCATTTGGCCCACCACCCCTTACCTTCATGCTCTCCCGTTGATGAAAGCTTTCCCGATGAAGAGTTAGGAGCCATTATTGATGGTGAACCTTCGTGGGTACTTTACTTCGAGGGGCCCTCAATTCCAAAGGGTGTGGAATAGGGGCAGTCCTCCTCTCACCAGAAGGGGTAGTCATTCCGCACGCCTACCAGTTAACCTTCCGAGCCACGAATAATGTGGCCGAGTATGATGCGCTCTTAGTTGGGCTAAAATGGCATTATTGCTCGGAGTCAAGGAGTTAAGGATAATTGGTGATTCGCAGTTGATACTCCGGCAATCTCTTAGCAAGTATCAGACCCGGGACCCCAAGTTAAAACCATACCAAGAGTTGGTAAAAAAGGTGGTCCGACAGTTTAGGAAGCTCACCCTAGTTCACACTCCTAGGGCTCAGAATATCCTAGCAGATTCACTCACTTCCTTAGCTTCTTCCATTCCCATCCTTTGGGAAGATCTTCTGAAACCGTCTCTATCCAAAGGTTGAGAGTCCCTTCCCATGTAGATCCTTGGTTTTCTCAACTCACGTCTCCTTCTCCATCCCTTCGGGTCCATGCGCTCTCGAAAGAGCTAGAAATCGACCTCGAAGATGGCCATCCTTGGTATTTTGACATCGAGAACTTTCTCAAAGATGGATCCTTCCCCGATTATGCCACCTCTGCCGATAGACGGGCCATTGCCATCCGACGTCTGGAGCGTTACAAGATCATAGGTGGCATTCTGTACAAAAAGTCTCTCAGTGGGGTCTATCTTCATTGCCTCGATGAAATCGAGTCTCAAGATGTTGTTGAAGCCGCTCACTCTAGTGAATGTGGTGGCCATGTTAATGGTAGAGCAATTGCCCAAAAGTTGCTAAGACATTATTATTGGCCTACCATGGAAGAAGTCTGTCGTCATTTTTTCTGTCATTGCGCTAAATGCCAATTGCACGGTGACAAAATTCATGCTCCTTCCTCTTCTCTTCACCCTCTCATCGCTCCATGGCCTTTCGCCATGTGGGCATTCGACGTGGTCGGTCCTCTCGTGGACAAAACCGGAGAAATCCATAAGAAGTCCTTCATCCTGACCGCCACGAAATACTTCACAAAGTGGGCTGAAGCAGAAGCATTCATTGAGGTCAAAGCTTCAACAGTGGTCAAATTCATCAAGCGCAACATCCTTGCAAGGTTCGGCGTGCCTCGGGACATCGTCACCAACAATGGACCTCAATTCACTTCACAGGAGCTTCGCGACATGTGTGGTAAATATGGCATCAACTTGCATCATTCATCCCATATTATCCACAAGGTAATGGACAAGCGGAAGCTACTAATAAAACTCTCATCAAAATCATAAAGAAAACATGCAATGCTGACTGGCCAGACCGCTTAGTTGAAGCTCTTTGGGCTTATCACACCTCGGTCCGGACTCCTACGGGGCAAACTCCCTATGCTTTGACATACGGATCAGATGCAGTACTCCCATATGAGGTCTTCATCCCTTCACTTAGAGTTCAATTGGATGCCGAACTTGACCCGATCAACGTCGGGAGGCTTGTTGGCACAACTTGAACTTTAGATGAAAGGCGAATGATAGGGGCTGACCATGCTTAAGTCTACCGTTAGAGAATTGCACGTTTTTACGCTAAAAGAGTTCTTGAGAGAAAATTCAAAGTGGGTGAATGGCCTAAAGCGTAAAATCATAAAGGCACCAGGTCCCAAGAGTAAATTGCAAGAAAATTAGGAAGGTCGTTCGTTGTCAAGGAAGTATATTCAGGGAACGCTTATAGGTTGGCAGAACCGAAGGAGTAGAGTTGTCATATCCGTGGAACGCAGTCTACCTCAAGAAATTCTATCCTTAGTCAGTCAGTCCGTCAAGTTGGTTATTCATCACTTATTAACGGTGTAGGTTTAAGTCTCTACTTTTCCACTTGGTCATAGTGAGGTAGGGTTTGTTCACACCACACAATGTTAAGATATAGCCCTCTAGCTGGAAAATCACAAGTACACTCGGATAGTCTAATCCGGTCAATATGTTTCCCTATTTTCTCCCCTCGGTCACGTCTGGAAGCGGAGCAAACTACGAGTAGGGGACCATCCACTCCCATCTAAAAGACAAGGTCCCATGAACAGGGGCAATCAAGAAAAAGCAAGGGACAGAATCCTAAATCAAGCCTAAAGGGGGAAAGAAAAGCCAAAAGGTCAAAAAAAGGGTAGCAAAAAGTACGTACCCAGGAAAAGGCTGACCAAATGAAGGAGGTAGCAAAAAGTACGTACCTCCACCCTTGAAATCAAATAAGAAGAAGAATTCCCTGCAAATAATTGTTGACCAAGTCTTTTAGTATGAGTGTTGGTTTGGAAACAGAAAGTGGTTCGAACAAATCCTCGCATGACTTCTACTTATTTCTTCAAATTCCTCCCTCTAGAGGCAAATTTGACTGTATATGACCTTCCGTGGTGGAAAATATCAAGAAGGCTAGGGGCAATTTCTAACATCAAGGAATTCATGCACGATCCTCCTTATTTATGACCTCTGTGGTTAAGTAGATCACACAGACCCTATGCTTTGACATGTGATGAATATGTTTTTTTTTAGAGTCCAAAAATCCAAAAAAAATGAAAAAAGGGAAAAAAGAAAATGATGACAAAAAAGAGAGTCTCTCGATGTATATATTTTCCCCATGTACATATCTTCCTCTTATTTTTGAAAATCAAGAAAACACAAAAAAAAACAACAACAAAATGCATGTGGCATATTTCCCTTCGGTTATTTTACTTATGTTTTTTTCCTTTGATTAGACATTAGCCCCTTGACCAGATCTCAAGAAAGGTACACCCTTAGGAAGGGGCTAAAGACGATCTACACTAACTTTTCTCTTAAGTGTGTGGATGCAAGAACCAAAGTACACAAAGCAAACCATTCAAGTGCACAAGAGACAAAAGTCCACAAAAAATCCACTATGAAAGTCGAAGTTCTGTACATATCATGACAGGGGCATACCCCTGGTGGTACAAATCACTCCTCTTCCTCGCTAGGCCTGCTACGCGAGCTACTCACCACCTCCTCTTCTCTCTCCCGACGCCAGTCTGGGAGAGGAGGCCTCGATGCTATCGATGCCTCGGGTCGCGGTAGTCCTCCTCGCACCACGGAGGGGTCCCCTAGGGACACGATGTCATCTAGGGAGGCGAAGGCAGATCCCGTCCTCCCCGGTGCCTCCTGCTGAGCCGCCCGCTGCTACTCCCAGCGCCTCCTCAGCACTCGATCCTTCAGGATCTCGTAGTTCTTCACGATTTCGGCCCGGTCTCGGTCAGTCTCTTTCTCTCTCTACCTCGCCTCTCTCTCCCGCTCCCGCGACTTGAGCAGGCGGCCCTCACTCTTGACAGCTCCAGCCGCAGACTCTCCATGTGATGACCCTCATTATACCGGTACGGTATACCAACCCACGTCGGTATAGCGAGCGCTGCCACAGGGGACATTTACCCAACGATACGTACAGCTGAGATACACGCGAATATACAACAGAGTAGCGGAAGTAAAAGACAACAGTCTCCATTCATTCATCATCCACATTAAACATACATGCAATTCGCATCAGCACAAAAGGAACTAAAGTTCACATAAATAAATTGCTGAAATGGAAATACAATTGTCCACATTTACATTCTTTTTCATAGTACTCTAATACAATGTTCGAATTACATACTAGGAAATACACAAATCTCAAGAAACTCCAAAGCTAGCTAGTCTCCGCGCTCGGAGTCCGTCTCACGTCTCCTCCAACGGTGCCGTGTCACCAACTATACCTGTACGCCGAAGCAAGCAGGAGTGGTCCAAGGACTCAGCAAGCAAACACTACTCACGATATACACGTACAAGTCCTAGTGGTTTCTACATGCACATTTACAATTTGCAACACATAGCATGCTAGTCAATTCAAATTTCAACCTATCATGAAAGTTTTTACAATTTTATACATGAATCATTTTTCAGATTTCTAAAAATAAAATTCACCTATCACATGCTCTCTACTCAATTTACTCATGAAACTTAAATCTTTAAAGAGCTAAAACATGAGAGCTACAACATGAACATTTATATACATGAAAGGGGAACACAACTAGCATGGGATTTCACATGTCCTTAAGTGCATACATAACCTTTTCACATGCTTTAGTTGCTGATTTCACATGGTTTAACGGCTGTAAACCTATACATGAAAGCTACATTATTGCATAAAATATATCATGTGTTCAAACAATCATGCTATCTTTTGCCGTTTTCACCAATATCCCTAACATGATTCTAAACATCTTTGCACATAATAACATGATGATAATAACATAAATTCACTGATTCACATGATTTCAGATTTTTTTCACATGGTTTCAATAACGCAATTTCACATCTTTAGTTTCGCATTTATTTACACAAATTCCTCTTTCACATGGTTCACTTTACACATACACATTCACATTGTCACTTACACATTTACACATAGACACATACACATTACACATTTCACATTAGACATTTTAGGTGCCGTGACACATAGTCCAAACCACCAAGAAGGACATATACACATCACATTACACATAGACGCCATCTAGGCATTCCATGGCGACTCTTGGACTGCGTAGACCGGGAGAACAAGTCTCACCCTAACCAGTGGTACTTGTCCACCTCCAGGATTTCCCCCTAATGCCCTTAGGGTCACTTACACATTGAACTTTCTCAGGGGACTTTTCCTGATACAGCTCCATTGCCCTCTACGGAAGCAGTGTCACATTGGCACAGTTACACATTTATACATTTACCGTTTTACCATGGTTTGACACTTCACACTTTTATCACATTCACTTTCTTACTCACATGAATATCTCTGTTTTTTTTTAACATGGTATACAGATTTCAGGAGTTTAACACACAGAGAAATTTTCACTAATTAAGTTGGTTTTAGACAATAACTAATCATTACGATAATATACGTAGATTATCACATTTCACATGATAATACATAACTTTTTATTTACTGATACAAATGACCTGAAATTTTAACCACATGCTGTTTTCGGGTTCAAGATCATACACTCAAATTTCAGATTTTCTGAGCTAAATAGAATTTACAGAAATAAAACACCTATTTAGCATACTATTCACAACTTAAGTTAGCATGGGGTTTAACATATCCTGAAATTGCCACTTACTGTTTTAAACAGAGGCTACTAATATATGCATGATTTGAGAATACAAAATTACCCTAAATCATACATCTATGGATTTCACCACAACCATTCTTGCATGCTTTTATTCTATCGAAGCCGGATTCATTAGCAATTTACACAAGCATGGATAATTTACCAAAATTGCAAGCACATATATGACCCACTAATCTCATGATCAACAAAACCAAGATTCATACTAATCCTAATCATGAACAAGATTTGCAAGATTATCTACAAGTCATGCTCACAAGTTTTAAAGGGGTACAATTATCCTACATTTACCATCACGCATCACACTCATTCGCACACCACAATTGATAAAATACATAGAGTATAGAATTCCATATATCCTCATCACAGAAAACATACGAAATGTATAAAGGATGTATAAGAAGGGAGAACACTCACTATTCTGTCCAGAAGAACTTGGCGGCGGTCTCTGGCCGCTGACTCAGAGTCAGCGACAGGGCCGATGGACGCCAAGCATGATCTGGGCGTCCAGGGACCTTGCCGTCAAGCCAGGTCTGTGCAGAAACACAGACCGAGCTCTCAAACTTGGGTGAATGGGAGGGTCTAGGACTCGAGGAAAAATCCATAAAAATGATAGAAATGACCTAGACACATACGGGAAATACCATGGATAGGTCACTTGCCTTTTAAAAATTCTTCCAAAGGGTTAGGGTGATGGTGAAGCCCTCCTTGGGCTGTCCCAAGAAGTGCAGAACTCCCTCCAAACGATCTCTCCTCCGGGCTCCTGGATGATCTCCACGCCGCGGGGATGTGGGAAGCCTCCTCTTTGATCAGATACTTCTTGAAGTAGTGGAACGCCGGATCAAGCTCCAGGGGGGTCGGATTTGGGGTGCTAAGAGGGGTTTTCTCACAGACTTTCTCTAGGGTTTTCTTTCTCACTTTTCTCCTCTTGCAAGGTGAAGGGAGGAGTGGGGAGAGCCATTTCGGGTTCAGACCTAAAGAGAGTCTCTCTCCCACTCACCATACTGATTTGACAGTCTTTAGAGCCGTTGGGGGGCATTCCCCAATGGTGGCTTGCCTTGCAGAAGCTTGCAGCTCTGCTGCGCATGCAGGCCAGAGAGTTGGCGTCCATACGTCTGGACGCCAGGGTTAGTGTGGCGTCCAGGTCTGGACGCTGACACCACCTAAACGGCCTGGGGTTGATGCCAAGGGGCCTTCGGCCAGAACCCTAAGTTATTCAGAAACCATGCATACCGGGCATATATACATGCAATATGTATACGGTATATACCATACTATCACCATGCAATACGTACATTATTATATTTAATATAAACACATGCACACGTTCGTACTAATTAATACGTACGTAAATATGTACATACATACACAAACACAAATATACACACATAATCACAAATAATGCGGCGGAAATTCGAGGGCCTTACACCATCTCCCCCTTAGAAACTTCGTCCTCGAAGTTAGAACGATACTACTCAAACAAAAGGGGATACTTCTTCTTCATCGCATCCTCAAGCTCCCACGTAGCCTCCTCACGTGAGAAGTTCCGCCATAGAACTTTCACCGACGCAATACTCTTGTTCCGGAGGTGCTGAACCTTCCGGTCAAGAATGGCTACGGGGTGCTCGACATACGAAAGATCTGGCTGGATCTCCACGGGCTCATGACTAATCACATGAGATGGATCTCGGACATACTTCCTGAGCATAGATACGTGGAATACCGGGTGAACGCTAGCCAAAGCTGGGGGTAAAGCTAGCTCGTACGCCACGCTGCCCAAACGTCTTAGAATCTCATATGGGCCAATGAATCTAGGGCTTAGCTTGCTATGCCTGCCAATCTGACAACTCCACGAGTAGGCGATATCTTCAAGAAGACATGATCGCCAACCTCGAACTCCAAATCCTTTCTTCTGTTGTCGGCATAACTCTTCTGCCCTCTGTGCCGCAACAAGCCTTTCCTGATAAGCTGAATCTTATCCGAAGTTTCCTGAACTAACTCCGGTCCGATCAACTGCCTATCACCAGTCTCCTCCCAACATAAAGGAGATCTGCAGGGCCTACCATACAACGCCTCAAATGGAGCCATACCGATACTAGCATGAAAGCTGTTGTTGTATGCGAACTCCACAAGAGGTAAATGACGCTCCCAATCATCCTTCCAATCCAGAACACACGCTCTCAACATATCCTCGAGCGTCTGGATAGTCCTCTCGGATGTCCATCAGTCTGGGGATGAAACGCCGAACTGAGCTTAAGCTCCGAACCTAACGCATCCTGAAGACCTTCCACAATCTCGAAGTAAATCTCGGATCTCGATCCGAATGATCGACTTCGGCACACCATGCAATCTAACGATACCGTTAACATACAGTCTAGCTAAACTCTCTACTGACTGCTTCGTCTTCATAGGCAAGAAATGAGCAGTCTTGAGAATCTATCTACAACTACCCAAATCGAGTCATTGCCCCTTCTAGATCGAGGCAAACCCGAAACGAAGTCCATAGTGACAGCTTCCCACTTCCACACTGGGATATCCATCCTCTGCATAAGGCCGGATGGTCGCTGCCGCTCGGTTTCACTTGCTGACATACTAGACATCTAGACACATAATCTGCAACATCCTTCTTCATGCCGGACCACCAAAATGATCTCTTCAGGTCTGATACATCTTAGTGTTACCCGGATGAATAGAGAATCGCGACTATGAGCCTCCGCTAACACATGCTCACGGACATCTACCACATCGGGGACACAAACACGGTGCTGAAATCTAATCACACCGTCCTCATCACGAGCAATGCCGCCTTACCACTAACTCTAACAATCTAGGGTCGGCTTTCTGCTGCTTAATTACCTCATCCAAGACTGAGGATCTAAGGGATAGCTGAGCTACAAAAGCCTGACACAACGACGGCTCTAACTTGGTCATAGAGCACGCTGCATCCTCCAACATCTTCCAATCCTGCTGGAGCGAAGGCCTCTTCCACTAAGAGCATCTGCTACGACGTTCGCCTTTCCATGATGATACTGAAGGTCGCAGTCATAGTCCTTCAAGAACTCAATCCATCTCCTCTGCCTCAGGTTTAATTCCTTTTGGAGAAAGATATTTCAAGCTCTTGTGGTAGGTAAACACCTCAAATCTGACACCATAAAGATAGGTCTCCAGATCTTTAGTGCATGAACCACTGCTGCGAGCTCCAAATCATGAGTCGGATAGTTCCTCTCATGCTCCTTCAACTGACGGGAAGCATAAGCCACTACCCTTTCTTGCTGCATAAGCACACAGCCTAAACCAATCTGAGATGCATCCATATAAATGGCAAAGCCTTCTAGACCACTAGGCAATACCAATACCGGAGCAGAAGTAAGCTTAGCCTTCAATAGCTGAAAGCTACGCTCACATGCCTCAGACCATACGAACTTCTCACCCTTTTTGGTCAGCTTTGTCAAAGGGGCGGCGATGGATGAGAAACCCTCAATGAATCGCGATAGTAACCAGCTAACCCAAGGAAACTACGAATCTCTGAAGGGTTCCTGGGAATCTCCCAATCCATAACTGCCTGGACTTTTGCTGGATCAACAGCTACACCAACGCCGGAGATAACATGCCTGAGAAAGTGAACCTCGCTCAACCAGAACTCGCACTTGCTGAACTTCGCATACAGCTTGTGCTCACGGAGAACCTCTAAGACTAACCTCAAATGCTGACGATGTGTGGCCTCATCCGGAGAATAGACCAACACGTATCAATAAACACAACAAACAAGCTATCTAAATACGGACTAAACACCAGTTCATGAGATCCATGAACGTTGCAGGGGCGTTGGTCTATCCGAAAGGAAGGACCAAAAACTCATATGTCCATAACGGGTTCTAAATGCCGTCTTGACACATCCTCACTCCGAATTCTCAACTGATGATAACCATATCGCAAGTCAATCTTGGAAAAGACTGATGCCTCTC
The DNA here is from genome assembly GCA_014218235.1 of Colocasia esculenta. Taxonomy (NCBI): domain Eukaryota; kingdom Viridiplantae; phylum Streptophyta; class Magnoliopsida; order Alismatales; family Araceae; genus Colocasia; species Colocasia esculenta. The sequence continues at coordinate 17,194 of JACBKR010000722.1, forward strand.
GCAACTAGTCAAACAGATCATCAATCCGAGGTAAGGGATACCTGTTCTTCACAGTCACTTGGTTCAACTTCCTGTAATCAATACACAACCTAAGTGACCCGTCTCTTCTTGACGAATAATACAGGTGTGCCCCAAGGGGAAACACTAGGGCGAATAAATCCCTTATCGAGCAATTCTTGCAATTGCTTCCTCAACTCGGCTAATTCTGCAGGGGCCATTCGATATGGGGCCTTCGAGATAGGAGAGGTGCCTGGAAGCAACTCTATAGTGAACTCTATCTCCCTATCCGGTGGCAATCCAGAAAAGTCATCGGGAAAGACATCTGGAAAATCCTGCACCACATCGATCTCTGCAAGAGTCAGTGACGAACCAACATCGGGTACTAGCATAACGCTGGCAAGAAATGCGTCACAACCTTGTTCACCATGCGCATCGCCTTCATGGCAGAGATAACTAACTTCCGCTAAGTTCTTTGGCAAGGGATGAGAGAAATCGTCCTCACCAGGAATGCGGAAAACAATCTTCTTCCTACGACAATCCACTAACGCATAGTGCTCCTCTAGCCAATCCAGACCAAGAATACAATCATAGTCCTTCATCTTTAGCAAGAAGAAACACCCATCTAGAAATCTATCCTCAATGCACAACAGGTAACGACGGAATGCACTTCCTAGTCGATACCGTACCCGTAGGGGTGTGCACAGACAAGGGACATCTAATTCCTCAGACTCTATGCCTGACTCTAGGGCTAACTGCCTAGCGAACCGCTCGGAAATGAACGAGTGAGGCACCGTATCAAACAAAACCCGAGCGTGCACACCGAAAAGCAAAATCGTACCTTCGGTGACATGCTCCGCCTGCTCGGCGTCCTCGCGAGCTAAAGCAAACACTCGAGCTGGGGCTCGAGGCCTTCCTGGTCTTGGTAGCTGGCGCGGCTGCCGCTACTGCTGGTGCTGGCGCTCCAGCTGAGCTCCTTGCTGAAGTCTTGGGCAATCTTTGATCTTGTGGTCGCTGCTCCCACACTTTAAGCATCTACCCGCTACTAACAGCACTCGGAACCTCCATGGGTCTTCCACAATGGGGACACTCTTTCTTCGCACCGGGGAACGTACAGAAGGTACCTGAGAGTTGCTGACTGCCACTGATTTCTGCGGTGTCTGGTACACCGTTTTCTTCTATCCTGCCGCTGGAATGTCGCTGCCGGCCTCTTTGTGAAGCCTTCTTCTCTCCAGATATTGCTCCATTTCTCCCTCCTGTCTGCAGGCAGCGCTGAGGGCCTCGTCTAGCGTGCGGTGGTCAAAACCATGAGTCTCGTCCTCAGTGATGGTTTGAGACCATCACGAACTTCTTGGTCTTCCTGCGCTCATCCTCTATATGCGGTGCATATTTAGAAAGTTCAGAAAACCTTGCCTCGTATTCCAGGACGGTCATTGATCCTTGCGTCGGGGAAAGGAATTCTGCTCCATCTTGTCCTGGATATGCTCTGGGACGAACTTGGCTCGGAAGAGCCTCACGAACGCGTCCCACGCCACGTCTACTGCTCCGTCCTCAAAGCGTGTACGAAGTAGGGAGGACCACCATACATCAGCTCTCTCCTGCAATGCACCTTCATAAGCACTAACTACAACATTCTAACTTGAAAACAACATACAAGCATACCTAAAGCATACCTGTAGCATGTAGGTGGCTAATGTCACCTGTCCTCATCAGGACACCTGATAGCTCGGAAGATTTTCTCCGTCTCCCTCATCCAGCTTTCTGCCATGCGGATCACTCTCCCCCTTAAAAGAGGGTGGGGTCATCCTCTTGAATCGCTCCATGATGGAAGGTCCACCATGGTCCTGAGCTGGGGCCTGAGCCTGCTACATAATCAATAAACAATATACAATAAAACACAATATCACACATTTAAATAGCAAACTACTAGGTTGGTTCATTATTCTACCTGGGCCTCCAACTGGCCTGGAGTGCTGCCTGGGTGTGGGCCTGCGTCTGCATGTCTTGCACAGACCTTGCATGAATACTCCATAGTCCACTGGCGGTGGTGGGGGAAGCACAGGACCCTGTCGGGCCGGGGCCTGCTGCTCCGCCCGCTCCTTCGCCTCTGCTCGTCGTCGCGAGCTGGCACACCTCCACGTCATCCACGGGAAGCCATGACTGTAATAAAATTTCAGCCACTATTAGAGCTAGGTTACTAAGTTCTCTAACCATTTTCTTATCTATCTTCACTCCTATTAGTGTTTTCTACACATGTGGACATACTTAGCATGCAATGGGGATGATGACTTAGGTATATTCATGTGTAATCTCAACCGGTAGCTCTGATACCAATCTCTGTGACGACCTCATTATACCGGTACGGTTATACCAACCCACGTCGATATAGCGAGCGCTGCCACAGTGGGACATTTACCCAACGATACGTACAGCTGAGATACACGCGAATATACAACAGAGTAGCGGAAGTAAAAGACAACAGTCTCCATTCATTCATCATCCACATTAAACATACATGCAATTCGCCATTGCACAAAAGGAACTAAAGTCACATAAATTAAATTGCTGAAATGGAAATACAATGTCCACACTTTTACATTTTTCATAGTACTCTAATACAATGTCGAATTACATACTTAGGAAATACACAAATCTCAAGAAACTCAAAGCTAGCTAGTCTCGCGCTCGGAGTCCGTCTCCACCGTCTCTCCAACGGTGCCGTGTCACCAACTATACCTGTACGCCGAAGCAAGGAGTGAGTCCAAGGACTCAGCAAGCAACACTACTCACGATATACACGTACAAGTCCTAGTGGTTTCTACATGCACATTTACAATTTGCAACACATAGCATGCTAGTCAATTCAAGTTTCAACCTATCATGAAAGTTTTACAATTTTATACATGAATCTGTTTTCAGATTTCTAAAAATAAAATTCACCATCACATGCTCTCTACTCAATTACTCATGAAACTTAAATCTTTAAAGAGCTAAAACATGAGAGCTACCAACATGAAATTTTGATACATGAAAGGGGAACACAACTAGCATGGATTTCACATGTCCTTAAGTGATACATAACCTTTTCAACATGCTTTAGGTTGCTGATTTCACATGGTTAACGGCTGTAAACCTATACATGAAAGCTACATTATTGCATAAAACATATCATGTGTTCAAACAATCATGCTATCTTTTGCCCGTTTTCACCATTATCCCTAACATGGATTCTAAACATCTTTGCACATAATAACATGATGATAATAACATAAATTCACTGATTTCACATGATTTCAGATTTGTTTCACATGGTTTTCAATAACGCATTTCACATCTTTAGTTTCGCATTTTCTTACACAAATTTCCTCTTTCACATGGTTCACTTTACACATACAATTCACATTGTCACTTACACATTAACACATGGACACATACACATTACATTTCACATTACACTTTTAGGTGCCGTGACACATAGTCCAAACCACCAAAGAAGGACATATACACATCACATTACACATAGACGCCATCTAGGCATTCCATGGCGACTCTTGGACTGCGGTAGACGGGAGAACAAGTCTCCACCTAACCAGTGGTACTTGTCCACCTCCAGGATTTCCCTAATGCCCTTAGGGTCACTTAAACATTGAAACTTTCTCAGGGGGACTTTTCCTGATACAGCTCCACTGCCCTCTACGGAAGCAGTGTCACATTGGCACAGTTACACATTTATACATTTACCGTTTTACAGGGGTTGACACTTCACACTTTTATCACATTCACTTCTTACTCACATGAATCTCTGTTTTTTTTCTAACATGGTACTACAGAATTTCAGGAGTTTAACACACAGAAATTTCATAATTAAGTTGGTTTTAGACAATAACTAATCACCGACAATATACGTAGATTATCATTTCAGATGAAAATACATAACTTTTATTTACTGATCCAAATGACCTGAAATTTTAACCACATGTTGTTTTCGGGTTCAGATTATACACTCAATTTTCAGATTTTTCTGAGCTAAATAGAATTTACAGAAAATAAAACACCTATTTAGCATACTATTTACATCTTAAGTTAGCATGGGGTTTAACATATCCTGCAAATTGCCACTTACTGTTTTAAACAGAGGCTACTAATATGCATGATTGAGAATACAAAATTACCCTAAATCATACATATAGATTTCACAACAACCATTCTTGCATGCTTTTATTTTACCGAGCCGGATTCATTAGCAATTTACACAAGCATGGATAATTTACCAAAATTGCAAGCACATTATGACCCACTAATCTTCATGATCAAACCAAAACCAAGACATTCATACTAATCCTAATCATGAACAAGGATTTGCAAGATTATCTACAAGTCATGCTCACAAGTTTTAAAGGGGTACAATTATCCTACATTTACCATCACGCATCACACTCATTCGACACACCACAATTGATAAAATACATAGAGTATAGATTACCATATATCCTCATCACGGAAAACATACCGAAATTTATGTATAAGAAGGGCAGAACAGCTCACTATTCCGTCCAAAAGAACTTGGCGGCGGTCTCTGGCCGCTGACTCAGAGTCAGCGACAGGGCCGATGGACGCCAAGCATGATCTGGGCGTCCAGGGACCTTGCCGTCAAGCCAGGTCTGTGCAGAAACACAGACCCGAGCTCTCAAACTTGGGTGAATGGGAGGGTCTAGGACTCGAGGAAAAAATCATAAAATGATAGAAACGACCTAGACACATACGGAGAATACCATGGATAGGTCACTTGCCTTTTAAAAATTCTTCCAAAGGGTTTAGGGTGATGGTGAAGCCCTCCTTGGGCTGTCCCAAGAAGTGCAGAACTCCCTCCAAACGATCTCTCCTCCGGGCCTGGATGATCTCCACGCCGAGGGGATGTCGGGGAAGCCTCCTCCTTTGATCCAGTACCTTCTTGAAGCAGTGGAACGCGGATCAAGCTCCAGGGGGTCGGATTTTGGGTGCTAAGAGGGGTTTTCTCACAGACTTTCTCTAGGGTTTTCTTTCTCACTTTTCTCCTCTTGCAAGGTGAAGGGAGGAGTGGGGAGAGCCATTTCGGGTTCAGACCTAAAGAGAGTCTCTCCCACTCACCATACTGATTTGACAGCTCTTAGAGCCGTTGGGGGGCATCCCCAATGGTTGGCTTGCCTTACTTCAGAAGCTTGCAGCTCTGGTGCGCATGCAGGCCAGAGAGATTGGCGTCCATATCTTGGACGCCAGGGTTAGTGTTGCGTCCAGGTCTGGACGCTGACACCACCTAAACGCCTGGGGTTGATGCCAAGGGGCTTCGGCCAGAACCCTAAGTTATCAGAAAACCATGCATACGGGCATATATACATGCAATATGTATACGGTATTATATCCATACTATCACCATGCAATACGTACATATTTATATTAATATAAACACATGCCACACGTACTCGTACTAATTAATACGTACGTAAATATGTACATACATACACAAACAAAATATACACAATAATCACAAATAATGCGGCGGAAATTCGAGGGCCTTACACTCCATCTGCATCTGGACGGTCGCCACTCCTCCTCTCTGCCGCTGCATATCAAGGGCAAACAAGTTAGAGCATTCACCATCACATGTAGAAGAGTATGAGTTCAATGTCTTACCTCCGCCTCTAACTCTCGGGTCTGCGTCTCTAGCTCCCGGACCCTCGCCTGTGCCGTCCAGGGCCTCCTGCAGGCCAACCACCAGGTCCCTCTCGCCGGCTGTGCAGACGAGGCGCCCCTGTGTCCGGCTTGCTGCACCCGCGCTAGCTCCTCCTTCTACATTCACAAACTTGGTCAGTTCATAAAATCCGATTCAATTCAAGATATGATCAGGATTGAGATATTGCTTACCAGGGTGTCCTAACCGACACAGAGGCTCTCAAGCTCGACCTCCTGCTCCGCCAGCCGTTCCTCCAGGAGGTGTATGGCCTGCGACTCCAGCATCTGCCGTTCTCACTTCAAGGTTAGAATCAAATTAAGGCAAGTAACAAAGGCTTAGAGATAGAATTCACTTACCGCTCGACGGTCTAGCCGGAGTCGTCCGACGTAGCGCCTCCTGTAATCCTCTAGGTAGGGTGAGCTGTCCTAGAGGTCTGCCTGTCTGAGGACTGCTCGCCGCCCTCGCGCCAGTAAGCGACAGTGCTGCCAGCTCTGCTCCCCAGTCCCGGTCCTCGGCGAAGAACCGTCGGCACGAGTGACCATCCCTACCCAGTGACGGTACCTCAATGGCTGGCTGGTGCCAGCCCAGCGTCCTCACAACCAACTCCATGTACAGGCCTCGCAGGTCCCCAAGCACAGCAAGAGGAGGTGGCAGTCAAACAAAGGTCGACCTGCTACCACCGCTGGGTGGGCGGCATCCATCTCCCCCGCGTATGGGGTCCACACACACCACTGCAAGCAAAGAACACTGATCAGTCACATCCCAAGTGGAAATTGAAAGAAGGAGAACTAGTTGAAATTCATACCTAGTCGTGAGGGTAGTGGTCCAGCACCGCCCGCACGTCCTCGGCTCGCCGGTCAGCTACCCTCGGGTCCGGTGCTACCTCCCATTGGGCCATGAGAGGCACCATGGTCTGGCGCCCCTCTGCCTGTACCCCGCGTCTCATGGGGAAGCGGGTGTACCCCCAGATCTGCGAGGCAACAACAAAAAGAAAGTCAGTCAGGCAATTTAATCGATTTGAAGTTCGATGATGAGCATTAAATAAAAGGCGTACCTGTAGAAAGGGGGTGAAACCCCCGGTGCTCTGAGAGCGCCGCGAACTGCTAGGAAGAAGGGAGAACAGATGTCCTAGCATTGCGACACCCCATGCATATTGTCCTGCCTGCGCCAAGTCCCTCAGTAGCAGCATGAACTTGCAGTTCATCTGAGATGACTGCGTCGCGAAAAAGAGGCGCCTGAAGAGGTATGCTACAAAAATCCTCATAGACCTCTCCTCACTCCTATCACAAGGTCGAGGGCTCCCCACACTCCAATGTAAAACTCCTCCAGTGTCTCCAGGGGCCCTCTCCTCCTACCTCTCAACCCTACCGCCTCAGACAGCGATCCGAGCAAGATGCTCTGGATCGGCCTCCTCCTCCCGGCCACGAACTCTGGCCCCAGCAACTCCACAATATCATCATAATAGTCACTCCGCTCCTGTCTACTACGGCTCTCCCTGAACTGGTAGCCCTGTCAAATACGCCACGTCCTCCAACGTGGGTATCATGTGACCCCAAGGCATGATGAATGCCTTGCAATCCTCCTCCGATCGCTCCCTCAGGGCCTCTAAGTATGGCACGTCCACGTGGAATGGACGTACCGACAAGAGGTGCCCGAACCCATCCTGGCAATCGAGTATGCTGAGCCTCTGGCAGCGCCCTGTACCAAGCCCAGCACAGGTTCCATGTGACTCTGCTCCTCATTCGGCCCTTACGCTGCAGAAAACACAGAAAAATTGATGTCAGCATTGATTGCCGTTAACCACAAATTGGCCGCAAAGGTGTAGCCGTTTACTCAGAATCAACGTCCAGGGGTGGCCGTCAAGTTCCTCTGTTGGCGTCCAACACCTTGCCATCAAGTTCACTTAGACGACAAGGGGTGGACGTTGATAGGAACTCAACGTCACCTATGTGGATGTCAAGTTCCTGTCAAACCCGACAGAGTCTCCTCTGTTTCCCCCTCTTTCCACTTGTTACAAACACAGTCAACAGGTTTTAGGGATCATGAGACCTACCTTGGGCCGTCGGGGTGCCTCCACCTCCATCTTGTCCTCCTTCGTCATCTCTGACGTTTTCCCCCTCTGGTCCACTGTCTCCATCGGTGCTGGCCACCGCCGGTCCGGCCTCTTCCTCCTCCGCCGTGTCTCCCACATCACCTCAACCTCCTCCTCCTCCCCCGGTTGGCATCGGGTGCGAAGGACGGTGTGCTTTCCCTTGTCTTCATCGGTCGATTGTTAGGGCTCGGTTAGGAGAAGAGGAGAAAAGCTAGAGAGAGATGTGTGAGAGAAAGAGTGTAGGAAGGTTAGAAAAAGAGGGGAGAGAAAGAGGCTCTCTCCGGCGCTTGGGAAGAAGCAAATGGCGTCGGAGAGCCGTCAGTTTGAGTAAAAGCTGTTTTCAAATTTAACGTCAAGGTCTGGTCGTCCTCACTTTTGCTGACGTCAATATTTTGGCCGTTGACGTACTGTTAACGTCCAAGTTGTTGACGCCAATGGCTCATCATTGTTAGACCTCGAAGTACGGTCAACGGCCAGGTCTAGACGCCAAGTTTGAATTAAACGGCTCTCGGTGTGAGTCAATACCCTCTCTGCTTGTTGGTGACCAGAAGGTGGACGTCTACCAGTAGTGGACGGCCATCGATGTGGACGCCAACACTTCCACACTTAGTCCTCGCAGCACACTCCATTCAACACATTTGAAGCCCATTCACCCCATTTCAATGCAGGACATTCAAGCAATTCAAGCCATTCAAACAATGCAAATCACTTTTATTCATTTATCCTGTGTTACACTTATTTGAAATCAGAAAATACGTCACTTTGCCCTGCGGGCCATATAAAAATCACAAGAAATGGGACGTATAGTGTCATTGAACTCTCCGTACTTCCGAATGTCTTCCTATTCTCCTGTACCGCCAATCCTACCTTCCTACTCACTGTGTATCTTGCCAAGTCTTTTGTGCTTTCTTCATTAGCTTCTCATTCCATCCAGTAACTATCATATCAGTGCAGTTGGATGAAGTAGGAATTCCCCGTGGAATCCCAAGCTGACAAAGGCACCGGTTTGGCTAGTATACCACCATCTGATCAACCCCGATCAACCACAAATCTCTGTCCTCCCTGGTTCGAGCTCTGAATTCAGTAGTCCTCATGAAGAGTGGCCTCACAATGGAATCCTCCATCACCAGATAAGCCAAATAATCTCTCCACACATCTCTGCTTTTCAAGTGTGCTGTCACACACTTGATCTCATCCTCTGGCTCATACCATGCCCCGCTGCAGTGCACCGAACTCCGAAGGAAGATTCTGGAGGGGATAGGTTTCTTGTCAGTAAAATCAAACTTTAAATGAGCCTCCATCCATACCTGAAGCAGGAACAAGCTCCCGCATGTGCGTCCGCCTAGGCTCATTGTGGTGAGCGAATTGTACAGGTGTGCCAGCACTGCAGGGGCAAGTGACTGCCCGCGCCACAGCAGAGTCAGGATCCCCACATGCTCATAAAGGAGGAAGTCACCGCTCATAGGGAACAGGAAAACACCAGCCAGGTAGAGTGTCAGTCCTCGAGTCGCTCTCTCTCCGCCAATCTCCCTCGCATGCTGGATCAGCCACCAGGCCAATCGGTCTAAGAAGATCCCGTGCTTGTTCGTCATCCTCAGTATCTCCTTCTTGTCTCGTACGATGTCCGCAAGAATCTCTTCCATGGGAGGAGAGGAGTTGCTGCATCATACTCCAAACATCGTCTCCACCCAAGAACAGCTCCACTTCTTCTAGCAGCATGCTCGCCCCGAACGCCTGGAACACAAAAGTGTGCGTGTGTGGATGCCACCGCTCCACCAACGCTCCCAGAGCATCAAACCCCCACCACATCTCCTTCATGTTCTTTGACAGCACCACCATGAAGCTCAGATTCCACATTCTGATGAAGCTTCGCATGTCTAGCGTGATGGCGTCTGTCAGGTTCACGAGCCAGAAGAAGGCCCGTACCTGGCCTTGGCTCGAGAATGCGGGCACCTCCTGCATGAAGGGTGCTGTAAGAAAGGAGTTTGGGGGCATTTTCAGTTCTTAAAAAAATAAAAAATGAGCATTACCTACCTCCCCATTGGCTAGTCTGGTGCTCAGATGTCCCAGAACCTCGCTCAGGATCCCTGGGTTCATGCTTGTGGACTGTCTGGTCGATGAGGAGGCCATTTGCTGCTTCAGGTTCTTCCAAAGTCTCTGGTTCGCAGCAGGAACAGAGAGGGACGGAGGTAGAAGATGGAAGATTCCTTATGGACTCCTACCACCTATATTTTCGGCCTGATCCGCTGGCCAATAGACATCCAGATCGGTTGACGCCAGTGCCCAATAGACGGCACTATATGTTGTCGTTAAAAGTTTGTTGGCGGCAATCGGGGTAGACGTTTATCCCCCTGGAAAATTTTCAAAATTATATTATTCATATGGCCATTCTATTTATCTTGTGCTTCAAGTTGTTTTGCAGATATCGATGCACAAGTTGCACTTCAAAGTTCGGAACGCTCATGCGACCTTGAGCATTATAGGTATGTCTATAGTAGGACCCTACCAGAGGCGAATAATTGGAGACCGTGAACCCTGAGTTCCCTTTACCAAAAACCGTGATGGGTTTGTGATCTCTCAATATTTGTATGGCCTTTAGAATTTTCCTTTGGTTCTAACTTGCATTTTTTAGATAGGCAACCCACACCAGCATGCATATGGTCTTCACTGCTATCATTTTCTCCTCACTCAAAAAAAAATGGTGATTTTCCTCGATCATTTGATTGCTCCATGGCTCTCCGAGCTCAAGTAGCCTACCGGGTCAGCATCTTTCTTAACGTCCAAGCTTGATATGGGTCTTTGTCGCCCATTTTCCAAGTTGTCCACCGTGACTTTCACAAATAGTTAACCAGCCTTGTTGAAGTCATTTGAGCCTTCGCCAGTCACGAGCTTAATTCCGGACATCAGGCTTTCCGAACATTGATTCCAGTTAGAATCTTTTGATAATCTTTTGAGAGATCAACCAACTCTTGTCTCCACGACCTCCTAAATTCGGGACAGACGTCCGGATTAGGCGAGCGACCCCACGAGCTCCGGTTATGAGACTCTCCTGATTCAACCGTCATATTCAACTCCTTTGACTCAGACATACCAGAAACTTGTCAAAGTCCGACACGGCCATGCCAGGGACCCTACCGTTGGGTTGCAGTTGTAGTTACGTGGGTAGATCACTCTTCTTCTTACCCACATTTGTCTCTCAGACGATCCGTCACTTGCTTCTAGCCTAACTCATTTGTTTGGCTCGCTAGAATTCCTATCCTCAGAGATGGCCCTCCATTAAATCTCCGCGTCCTTTGTTTACCAAGACACCAACCTTTCAGTCCGCTCTGCTCCCTTGGAAGACAGGATGCCTCGGAGGGGCATTTGTAGACGCGAGATTTGGCCCATCCCTACGTGGCTCTTTCGCCCAATAAAGCTCATTTTATCGTTTGTTGACCTGCCTTGATGCCATGTAGACGGCAGCATCGACTGCCGCCAACTACATGTTGATAGCAACCACCCTATACGTTGACCCCGATTGGCGTCCACATCTCTGGACGTCTGCATAGTGTTGGCGGCAGGATCGGTTGACGACAACCTGGTTTACTTGGTCTACGCAACTACCCGAGAATCTAGTCCACTTGCGCCATTCTCTCGCCCATGCACCGCATGGGGCCGTTACCAACGGGCATATGGGCCACCTTGGCACTCTCTTGACCCAGTAAAAATCCTACTTGGCCTCTCCCCATTGGTTGGAGCCTTATGCATGGATTGCCAAGTGTGTGAAGTGTGTTTCTCCACACTGAGAATCCAAGGCCACCTAGGTCCGACCACTGCCTATTTAACTCCCTCTCTGGACTTCTAAGCAGAGGGGGAGAGGCTGGACGTCCACATGCGGCCTTGAGAGAAGAGAGAGAAATTTGCACCAAGCTTCCCCACTCATTCTCTTCTTCCTTCACCCTTTGGGACGTTCAGGAGGCTTCTTCTCGAGAGGAGGAGTCCTGCAAGGAGCCACAATGACAGCAAATGAGGATCTACACCTCCCTCCCTCTCTCTTTTCTTACTCTTTCCTTAGTTACTTGCATGTTGCACACACCCTCCTATACACTTTAGACACGTAGGTCACTCTACTACACACCTAGAAAGGGGTTTTCCAACTAAAAACGGAGGGAAGAAGGGTGGTCATAGCACTTGGCCACCCCTCTTCTCAAATCCGCAACCGGTACGGGACTCACTTTTTGGACCGTCTCTCCTCATTTCTGAGCATTTACTATGCTTTCCTTAGACTAATAGAGTGTTGTTTTGTGGCAGGAACGATACATAGAAGACCGCGGAGCTCTTCCCCTTGGCCGGCGAAGGAGGAGAAGTTGAAGCCAGTCTCTGCCCGTTGCGCGAGTTTGTTGTACCGGCGCGATTACATCATTCTTGGGCACAGGAAAGGCCTGGCGATCACAAACTCCTTTCTTTTGCTGGTTTTCTTGTTTTCTCTCTAGTCATACTAGTCAATCGGGGAGTCAACGGGGTCAACGGAGACCCGTCATCGCCAACGAGAGATCCAGCGACGTTCGCTAGCCATCCGGAGGATACCACAGTTCGTCGGGAATCGGGAAAATAGTCATCCACAGTCACAACAATAGCAACCAAGCCACCGCCGCTAGCAGCCAAGAGGGGGACGCGCCGTCTACGCCCTCTGCTCGCCAGCCTGACTCCTACCTCTGCCTCCCGGAAGAGCGAGACAAAGTTGCCACATAACAACACAAGAACGCACGTACCACCGTAGCCTGGCCAAGCTGCGGCCTCACGCCTGACCTCTCTACGTGCTCTGGAACCACGTAGGATGAGGCAGTGAGAAGAGGACTGACTGGTCTATGCCGGAAGAACTCCAGCCAGCCTCGGCGTCCCGAACCAACTAAGAGAGCTCTATAAATGACTCAGCGCCGCTGTCCAACCTCGTTTTCCCCTTCGCTCTAGAGTCTGCCAACTGGCTGCCAACTAGAGCATGCTGGTAGCCCAGAGCACTCCCTCAACAGGCTTCCGAGGATGGGGGTCCCAGGCAACGGAGACAACCTCTGAACGGGACAAGCCCTCAAGTGCCAAGCACCGGGCGAACAGGCAGGGCAAGCACAATAAAAACCACGCTGAACTACTAGCTTGTAACTCACGATAAGCCCAGCAAGCACGAGGCACGCACGGACCCTCGAGAGGGCCGTCGGCCAACCAAGGCACGCACGAGCAAGCCAGAACCTTGGAACACCACCTAACTGCAGAAAACATCACTCTGCTAATAATCGATTGACCACCAGACAATCGATTATTAGATAAGTGCGAGTCTCCTGGCACCGCTGCCAGGACACGGCCACAAAGGTGTCACATTCGGTCACTGAATGCAACGAGGTAACCTACCGCGTTCCCCACCAGGAGGTCCTAAGGGTAAACTTGCCCTGGGGCACACACCGACATGCCAACTGGGGCCACGGAAACACCCGAGGCAACACAGGTACTGTCATGTCCCCCCTAGCCGTCGAGATACCATACACGACAAGGAAGGGCACCACAACAGCACCTTGTCGCGATGGGGAAATACGTCGCGATAGCGATCCTTATCGCGACGGGGCCAACGGGTCAGGACAACATCGCGGTACGACTGGCCGACGCCTCTTTGGTATTGCGACGTGCACCGCGGTCATGACACCAGCAGAGAGGAAGACCCACGGGATGCTCCATCCTGGGGCCACCCACAAGCCACACACATACCACACACGGGAGGGGAGCATGGAGAAGCAAGAAATGCTATCTACAAATCACGAGGGGCTCCCAATCCACCCGGATCGATAAGGGTTCAAACAATCCCTACCTTAAACGAAGAACAACCCCAATAGGGCCTTCACGTTGGATTGGCCACCTCCTCCTCGCTCCACGCAAGCTCCACGACGCCGGGACAGCACTTACAGTCCTCCTCCTCGCCTGATGAAAACACAAAGGGGAGAGAGGGAGGCAAAGCACCTCCGGAGGGGGAAGGAGAAGAGAGGGAAAATAGAGAAAGGGGGAAGGGTCTCCGACCAAGGCCTTAAGCCTTCGGCACCAAGTTGCAACGGGGCGACGCGTCACGTTAAGGACCTTAACGCGACGGTTCAACGCACCGCGACAAGAAGCGTCCCCAAGGACGCCACAACAATGCGATAGTAGTATTGACACACCTACCACCTGATAGGCATCAGATGACTGAAGCGACAGAACACTATCGCGGCCCGTTGACAGGGCGCGACATAAAGACGTGACGATGAAGCAAGGTTGCGATAAGAACACGACACACAAGCTCATCGCGACAAGGATGACTGTCACGTCGGACACCAGGATGTGACACTAACGCTCGCCAGCACGGACGCATTAGTGGCCAGCCATACAAGACACCGGACGGAAAGTTGGGAAGCCAAGTCTTACATCCTACCCCTTTAAAACAATTTCGTCCTCGAAATTGAGGCAAGCCCAAAAAGATTCGAGGCACGAAACGAAGCACAGGGAGCAAATGTAAGACCAGCAAAAATAAGCCACTAAGTCTTAACACGACCTCCTCGTGGCAACAATCGCACAACCAAACACGTGCGTAGCACACGAAGTGCAGGTGCGAAAAGCCACTAAGTCTCACCACGACCTCCTCGTGGCATCACCTACACCGCCAAACGTGCATGGTGCACACGAAGCTGGAAAACCAACAGCTCACACAATGAGCTCCAAACACACGGGGAGCATGCAACTGAAACCCAATTGCTCACAACACGCTCCAAACGCGGGTGGAGCACCAAGCGAGAAAACCAACGGCTCACTCCAGCAACAAGTGGGGCGTCCGAACGAAACGATAACCCCACAAGTGCTGAGTAATGCCAAAACTGACTTGAACAGTAGAAAATGCCAGCCGAGAACCGCACAGCTGCAGCCACCAACAGACCTCGCTGTTGGGGCCAACCAACCAGCAACCACTCTGTCGCCAGCAAAAACCCGACAAAAGGACGCAGTTGCCGACAGCAACACGAGAATCGCCGGTCACAACTTCGTCTATTGCCAGCGAAACCTGAAAGAGTACACAGTTGCTGGACAACAACCAGGAAAAATGCCTGAGAGTCAAGCACAACACACAGAGGAACAGCCTCACGCTACTAGCAGCTGCTAGCATCGGTGATCGACCCAACCGAGAAATCCACGGTCACCACTAGGTCTCAGCTAGACCTTCCTCACAGTCCGACAAGGACACCAAACGCATGCAGAGCCACAATACTATGAAACTACACGCTTCACAATGTGGCACATCGTGACAGAAGCATGGAAGATGTCTGAGGTTAAGCCAAAACCGAGCACCTCACAACGTCGACAAACCACGTGGTCGAGTACTAGCAAGCCAATAAGCCTCACTGTCACCAGACAAATAGACATGAGACTCCGCCATCGACTTCCAGCTCACTAACACCACGCACAACTGGAGAACCAACGAGGAGTTGGCAGCGCCCCCGCCACGCGCACACGGAGCTCAACATAGGTACCAACATTCCAACCACCAAAAGACGCACAACCACACAGGAACCAAAAAAATGTAGAGGTCGAGAACAACACGCGACCTCAGAGGGACCCAGACCGAAGCAAGGTACCACAACCAAAACACTCGCTCCCAAAGCGGAGGGGGAAAACCTGGACAGAAGCTGTCACGCCCCGACGCGGAATATCGGAGCGCGAAGGCAGTTTGCAAGAAAAGGGTATAAGAGCGAGTACTAGACCTAAACCATTGTACATTGAATAATATTAAAGCAAATCTTTCTCATTAAAACTTTTCCAATGTTTAGTTACAACCACTAATATCAGAGCCATTCTATAGGGCCCAATTACATTGCAATAAAGGAAATAACTAACTACAACTTCAAGATAACATATGACTCAAGGGTACTCCTGGCTTTACTCTTGGTCATTCCCTTCCTCGTGAGTGATGTGTCATCCTCGGTCTCACCTGAGAAACACAACATCAAATAACGTAGGGGTGAGCGCGATAACGCCAGTAGGACTTAAATCTCAGGCTCAAGCAGGCTTTAAATAATTAACGCATTAATGGTAGAGTATCTAAAGATAGCCGTACAAGAGAGTCAAAATATAACAAGGGATAGCACAACAGGTAACAGGATAGCACAATAGCATGAGATCGAGTATAGTTTCTAAAAATAGCACAAGTATCGAATATAGCACGAATAGCAGGATGGCCATAGCACAACTAGCACAAGTATGGTATAGCACGACGAGTATAGCACTTGTTTGTCATTTCTAGACATCGAGAGAGTATAGCCCGTTTTGTGTTTTTGATTGTCATATAGATAGTCGAGATAGATAGCACTTGAGTGTAATGCCAAACCCTCTAATCATTTAACCCCATGGGCACTATCACTTTCGGGAGCCATCCCGGACCAGATCGGGCCCTTTATATATTGCCAGGCATTGGTTATATTGTTTATCTTTAGACAATCAGTCATGGCCAATATAGAGTACCAAGAAGTAGATGAGGCACTAGAAATAGACGAGATTGTAGAGCTCATGTGAATAGACGAGCAAGTAAGTACAGAT
Organism: Colocasia esculenta; assembly: GCA_014218235.1. Lineage (NCBI taxonomy): Eukaryota > Viridiplantae > Streptophyta > Magnoliopsida > Alismatales > Araceae > Colocasia > Colocasia esculenta. Next base: position 33,570 of record JACBKR010000722.1, read on the forward strand.
GAGAGCTAGTGGACATTGCACGTAATGCGACGAGTAACAGGCGATAGAAACAGTTGCACAACATGCGCACTTGGTGTTGGCAGTTATGTGGAACTCACGACCCTACCACTAGCCATGTTAAGCCACAGTCCAGAGGTCCGGCGTGATTCAAGACAGAGAACTTCTAATAGCCGTTTGGATCATATCGATCCCTAAAGGTTTATTGGGTGTTATGGTACAACCGGCTCGTCGACCATGTGGGAATCCATGATCAGAGGAGACTTACGGAGGCCTTGTGCAAGGGGTCACTAGTCTGGCGAAAGGAATATCCGACGGAGAGTTCACCACAAGCCAGTAAAGTGTGTATATAAAACAGGTGCTCGACGTCTTGAGGAATTCTAGAACCAGTGGAGCGTCGATATCGGTATATAAAAAACGCAAGAAACGAATACAAGTCCTTTAAAATAGGGCCCTTAATATACTTATTGCAATAAATTCCCATACAATATGAGATATTTTATGCCAGATTTCAGTCATATATAGGTGGTTATATGTGTGCATGTGTAAGAGAAATCATAGATAGAAATAAGTCGTGAATATGTATTTTAAATCATTCAATGTAGCTCCATTTTTTTTAAACAGTTTTTACTAGGGGTATAACTGTAAAAAGGCGACATAGGCCAGTAAGGATCGCGACAGGGTCAGGCCAGATCGTGATAGGGTCTGTACGGGTCGCAACAGGGCTGTCTGTTTAGGCGGCCAGAACGCGACGGGGTCTCCTGTCGCGCGTTCAAAATGCGACAAGAAGAGGTGTCGCGACAGGCTTGAGATTCAGGTACTGGAAACGCGACGGCTACCTGTCGCCTTCTGGTCGCGACGGGTAGGCTGTCGCAATCGGACCCCAGAAGGCGACATATCGGGCAGTCGCGATCTGGTGGTCTGCGCCTGACTCTGACAGGAGTCAGACCAGACATTGGATTGCGGACCAGAACATTCAAATTTTGATACATGGTCATTTAGAAAATCATAACTAATTATGTACATGATGAAAAATCACGAAATTAGTGGCAAATGGAACTAGACATGCGAGAGTACTTCCAGTAATTAGGAATTGAGAGAGAGCATGGTTTGAACATAGTTTGAGAATGAACAAGAAGAGTAACATAGAACATGACACAGGGAGCAAGATGGATTTAATTCGAGTATCATGGTCAACAGAATTAGGGCTTTTAGGGTCAAAAGATCCTAACAAGATCAGTATTTACAATAAAAAGTTCGTAGCATGGGATCAAGTGTACAAGGAGATAAGAATAAACATGATGTCTCGGGGTTATCATGTTTGCAGATCTTCTAAAATCAAGAATAAAGATTGGCTCGATGAAAAAGAGTGAAACAAGAGGGCTTTTGTTCCTGATGTATGGAACATTCTACAGATGGATTTAATTGAGTTTTGCTCGTGAGAATGCTACCTTTGACTCGATTTATCTTCTAGGGCTTAGAACTCCAAGAACGAAGGAAGAAGCTTGATGGATCTTCCTCTCCCGATTTCTCCTCCTCCTTGGCCTCTTTTCCACGTCCAAGAACCCCTTTGCACGAGCTAGGGTCGGCCATGAGGATTTAAGAGGTGTATTTATATAAACACAAGTTCCTATTCCTACTACTACTCAAATTCTCTTAATTCCGAGATTTCCTAACTCCACCTTTCCTCTCTGCTTTCCAATCTGCAATTGGGTTAGGATAGTATCTAAATTCATGATAGACTATATGGGATAGGTTTAGGAATCCTATTCCAACTCTAATTGCCACTTTTATTGCTTTAATAACCCCTTTCCAATTATGAGATAATTAAACTCCGAATTTAGGGTATTTTCTTATTATTCTCCCTTTGTAAATTCATTTTGACCCAATAAATTCTAGAGGGTCCATTAAGGAAAGCCCATTACTCTTTTCCATTTAATGAGTTTTATTTAATGCTATTTTCATTTAAATATCCATTTAGCTAGGTTTTAATTCTTTATTTAATTTTTTTTATTTTTTTATTTTGCAAAAATTCAGGTTGCTACAGAAGCCACCACCAAAGCATGGCGTACCACCGATAGGGCTACCTAGAAAAAGCAGCCACCCCACAATGGTAACGGTACAACCACAAGGCACGGGCCAGCACAAAGTGTCCCAGAGGCAGAAAGCTCAACGCCTCCAACACTAAGCGAAGTCGTGAAATGACACACAAATCTCACGAACAGGGACACGACACAACATGCAGTACTAAACTCAGCACCAAAGCCATCCAAGGTACAACACAATGCACCAAGGCTCCAAACGGCACAAAATCGAAACACTCGAGCACGAGCACACGGTGCTACCACAAGCACCAAAACTAAGCAAAGTGCAACACAGGTGCACCAGCGGCCGAAACAACACCACAGGCTAACATGAAGGACTCTTCACTAGTGACCGCCAAAAGCACATGCAAAGAACCGCCAGCCTGAAAGGGCACAACAGGTCAAGCCGGCCTCGGCCCCAGCCCTTGAGGCACAAAAACACGAAGCATCAAAAAACGCTCAAAGTGCAGCACACGTAATTGCACCAACATCCCGAGACGACATAGGGCCCACCGAAGGGGACTCTCCACTAGAGACCCACAAGAGAAACACACTGAAAGTCAACAACTTCAAGAGCGCAACAACTACGTCAGCTCTAAAAACCACACAAAACACGGACCACCGACTCTACCGCACGGGGAGCGAAAACCACATCGACTCCCTAGCGCGCAAGAGCAAGAAGCACCACCTCTATTGCAACCGATAGAGAGGCCAAACACCAAGATGGCGACACGAAAAAACCTCCAAGGCACAAACCAAGGAACAATTGAGAACAGACTGAAACAACGCTTGCACGAGCAAGCCAAGCAAGAAAATCGGTGCACAGCAGAGCAAAGCTCACACATGCAACCCAACAAGAAAACTGTACTACCTCACACCAAAACAATAGAGACCCAATGCCTCAAATTGTTCAGGTAGGCAGCAAGAAACAATCACAATGACAAATGACATGAACACATCCATCAATCCACAGTAGCCAGACACACAGCCAAGGGAACCACACCTTGACCGAAAACGCCCAGGCAGACTGTAACACAGATAGTCCAACCGGCAACAACGACAACTCATCTCTACATAGAGAGAGAGCAGCGACGGCCAAAATAAACACAGGGTAGCTTTGGGGAGAACCTCCACCAAAAGGGCCAAGAGACATCCTGGGAGAACCTCACCAGAACGTAGCCCTACCAAATGGTACACTTCAAACCATAGGGGCAACACAACGGTGGCCCGAAACGAACACAGAGCACTCCTGGGAAGAACCTCCGCCAGAAACGACAAAGGGTGATTCTGGGAAGAACCTTCACCAGAACGCACAACCCAAATGTCTAAAACACAGTGAAGGATCGAAGTAAATGTGTGGAAAAGATCTAGAAGGGGGGGGGATGAATAGATCTTAGCCACTTTTGTGGAAGCTTAACCAATTTGAAAACTATTTAGAATCAGAGCCAATGTTATCAGTGAAAAACTACAGATCTGATTAGATTTGAGTGAGTTGAAAAACATGGATGAGAACCAAGTTGATTAAGTGAATTAAAAACGAATCCTATGCAAACATCTAGCGGATGAGCCAATCAAACCATAGAAGACAAATGCACAAGGATTTTTAGGTGGTTCGGAAATCACCCATGTGATTCCTACATCCACCCTTACAACCCGTGAGGCTTCACTAACACAACAGGGCTACACACCCAAAGGAGCCTGACAACTCCAACACTTCAGAGCATACAACTCACAGAACCTCTAGAGCAAGACTACTCTAGAAACACAGAGCAAGACTGCTCAAACCAACCATGAGCTTAACAACTCAAGCTGAGCTCGACGGCTCACACACCTGAGCACAATGCTCACACAGAAATTTGCTAGACACCAACTAAAGACTAAGATCCTCTAGCAACAGATCTAGTCGAAGTTTGAGAACTCTAAAGAGAATTATGCAGAAGCACTTGCATAATCTCAAAAGATATCTCAGAAGAATAGAAGAAAAGGTAAATTGTATTAAAAGTCTTCGTTCTTCAGTGTACTCCCTTGTAGAGGCTTGAATTGGGTAGAGGCATGTGAAGCTTGAAGTCCAAAACGATGCTCTGCAATCTGAGAAGTTGGATCTTCCTCGAATTCTTCATGACAAAGTCTTCTACAGGAGGACACGTGGCAGCCATCAATTTTAGGATGAAAAGTTTCCGTAGGTGCGACCTGCCCTGGTGGTAGTGTCGACCACTGTCCAGATATAAGAAGGGTTGTTCGGGAAGAAGAGAGTCTCGTGTCGACCTGCTCTTGAGGTGTGTCGACCTGCTGTCCCAATTCCTCAAACTGGCTGTTCTGGGAACTGGGTCTAGTGTCGACTGCTCTTGAGTGTGTCGACCTGCTGTCCCAATTCCTCAAACTGGCTGTTCTGGGAACTGGGTCTAGTGTCGACCTGCTCTTGAGTGTGTCGACCTGCTGTCCCAATTCCTCAAACTGGCTGTTCTGGGAACTGGTCTAGTGTCGACCTGCTCTGAGAGTGTGTCGACCTGAGTAGGCTGAAACCTGAAAAACTTCAACTCGTGTCGACACACTCTTGACATGTGTCGACACAGTCTCAACATTTTACCCATATTTCCTTTGATCTGTGTTGATGTGTCGACACCATTGATGGGTGTGTCGACACACTTTTGCATAAAAATGTTTGTTCCTGAAAAATAACACATATCATTAGTTAATGATTTATCATGACTATAATGATAAATGTGATTTGAAATACTTTTTGAACATGAATTTCAGGTATGGATGTTTTGACATGTCAATTAAATTGCTTTAAGAACACTTTCTTGTCATCATCAAAATAGGAGGAAATGATATGAATTTGCATTCAACCCAACAATCTCCCCTTTTTGATGATGGCAACATTAAATCCATATTTGAATGTGGTTTTTGATGAAGTGTGATTTTTAAGCATTTTTAGTTGTTTAAGTTTTTTTTTCCTTTTTGTTCATATTGTCAATGTCCTTTTGATATTGTTCAGTAACAATTGATGATATTTTTGTGAGATACAATTTACTGAAATTAGAAGTTTTGTGCACACATCAACAATTGAACAAGTATCACACACAAAACAAGTTTGTATTGAAGCCAAACACCATTTCATTTCATTCATTCATTCAAAAGATCATTACATCAAGATATTACATTCATTCATTCATTCTTCTCCCCCTTTGACATTATCAAAAAAATATACATTAGGTAGAAATGGAGGAGGAGGAGGAATTGGAGCTAGAAGAATCTCAATGTCTGACAATCGTTTTGTCCATTGACTTCATGCTTGACTTAATGTTTCATGGATAGTTGTCAGCCTAGTGTGAAGATAATGCTCCATTCTATCAGAATGCTCTATCAAGGTGCTCTGAGTTCTTTTCAATCATTTGAAACAGTTTTGAGAGCTTGATGAAGATCCATCTAACCAACCAGGCCTTGAAATAATCTTCACTTCCTTGTGCAAGGATGAGATCTCTTTACCAATTTTTTCATTGAAGTTTTTCATGCTTTCCAAATCATCAGCTAGATGAGCAAGCTGAGAAAGAGTCTCTGTAGTGTTGAAGACATCTGATTGGGAATTTGCCAAAATTCCCTGAAGTACACTTCTAGCTTTGTTGGTGCTCTTTCAGCTCAATATAGGAATCTCCCAGAGTGCCTATAGTCTGTAAATCTTTGCTGCATAATCTGAAGCTGCCTTCTACTCAATCATTTGTTGACACTGTGTTTTCCAGTCTTTGAATCCTAGCTCAAAAGAGTGGACATGGATTGAATTGAGGAGTTGAAGGATTCAAATTTGTCATTGAGGAAGGATATCAATTCTGGTGGAACTGGAGGCCCACCAGAGGATGTGGATGGTTGGAATGAAGTTTGTGGAAAAAATGAGGAAGCTGAGGTGAGAGTGGAGCATGAAAAGGACTGTCACCTTCATTCGGAACTTGGGGCTGATCCTCATGCATAGGAGTGCCTGATCCTCTGACCTAGGGGCTGATCCCCTTCAGCTGGAGGCTGTTCCTCTGTGCGTGGGGTTGATCCCTTTGAACCTGAGGCTGGTCCTCCTGAGGTTGGGGCTGTTCCCCTTGATCTTGAGGCTGTGTCCTCTTGAACTGGAGGAGCCTCAACCACGTTGGTCCTCTTCTAATTTGATTGCCCTCCAATCTAAATCCCATAACTTCTGGATATTCTTAAAGGTGTAGATATTTGACTTGGGAATAGACTGGCCCTTCTCATTCTCCAAGGCACACCAAAGTGCTTGAATACTGAGGTCAGATGTGCTCCATAAGGAAGTGATCTCTTTAGGTTTGTCCTTGTTGTTTCAGATATTATTTGATAGAGAATCACAGGAGGTTGACCTTGATGTCTTTCACCATGCAAAGAGAATGAACCTCTGAATGTCTGTCAATCTATCCCTCCCACCACCTTGAGGGTTAATATTATTGGTCAAGATGTGGTGGATGACTCTTAAACACAGGTGGAAATGTATTGCATTGTACCTGGTTACATAGGACTGCTTGGATCTGATTCATCTGCAGGTAGCCTGTCAAAATGGAGTAGGCTTCATGTAAATTGAACTCAAACTCATGGTAGTCTGCCCCTTCATCTGGTACTTTGAAAATGGAGGCAGCTACTGCAGTGGGCATGTCTATGGCTATTCCCTTGACTTTTGATTCATACCCTTCGTCTGTGCATGTGAGGTTCTTGTAGAACTCTCTAACCAATCTTGGATAGCAGACTTGAAATTCAGAAATGAAAGGTATCCAGGATTGAAAGGAAAGTAGGTTTGAATCTCAGGGAGGGAGTCTGCTAGTTGGATGTCTGAAAGGTCTAGTATCCTTGGCTTCAAAATCAATTTGGCTGCACTTACGGATTCTGAGGGGATATCTGGTTGAGACTCAGAAGAAGAGGAGGAAGATGATTCCTCAGGATGGTCAGAGGAATCTCCCGAAATGTCTGTCTAGGGTTTGAGATATTACCACCGGTCTGTCTGAAGTGGAGGTCCTGCCACGCTTGGAAGCCCTCAGAGGTGCAGAAGAAGAGCATCATTTCGTTTCTGTTCTTTCTTGTTGTCTTCTTTCCATCTGCTCAACCGGAACCTCTGCCGGAACTGGCCTTGAAGAGGCCGCTGATCTTGCGCCACGGCGGGGACCCAGCTTGCGGACCATGGTGCAAGAGGAGTGGAATTAGGAGAGGAAATGGAAGAATGGAGAGGTGATGAAGGATGATGCGATTTAGAGAGAATTTGGAGGAATTCTTGCCGGAAAGGATGGGAAATGGGGCGGGGGGTCGACCTGATGCCCAAAAAAGGATGCAGTGGTACACTGCCCGCAGGAACCACCAGGGTTTAAGGCGAACCGAAAGGTTTGAAAATGTCTGGCAAGAAGGCAGTGTCGACACATGAGGAAGGGGTGTCGACCTGACTGGGGTTGTTTGTCGACACGAGAGAGAATGTGTCGACACAACCTTGAAAGAAATTTGAAGTTTTGAGAGGAAATTTTTGAGAAATTTGGGGACATCTTATAATGATAAATAATGAGAGGAATTATCATTTCAAGGATTTTTAAGAGGCCTAAAAATTCATTGTTGTATTTGCAAAAATTCATCACAGTTCAAGTGTTTCACACAATTTCCAACAGGATATTAGCATTCCAAGACTTGAATCAACAAAATGATAAATTGAGGGATATAATGTATCTAACAATCAACCAAAAGCTACCATGTTTCTCAATTCTCAAGAATTAATATCATCTAGACTAAATACAGTTGTGTTGAAAGTAAAACACAAACTTAAAGAACAACTTGATGAAGGAGGAATGATTCTTTCTAAACAAATCTCCAATAATTTTCATATTTTTGTTCTTTTACAACTATCAAATGATATAAATCTCTTTCACTCAAGTACTAGTGCTTTTTACACACCATAGTCCTGATACTTAAGATTTAGTCATTGTCAAGTCTCAAGGGTAATGATGACCTTTCGACATGAAATATACGTTTTTGTAGACGCCAATATTTCCAGTTACTCAGTCATCATCAAAAAGCATAGCACATAATTGCTTAATTTGAAGTTATTTTGAATTTGGATCCCCTTTGAACAGAGTTAGCAATAATGCCTCATGACATACATAGCACTTCATTCATTGTGAAGGTGTGCAGTTTCTCAGCACAAATGCCATTGCTCTGTTGGATTTACAATATTTTGGAGAGTTTGTGAGATAGAATTCAAATACATCCATCATCAGTTGCAAACAAGGAAATGTTTTAAGTTCAAGACACAAATTTCATTTAGTTTAGGAAGATCTGAATTTTTGAATTTCTGTGGATTGAGAGACATAGTTGTAAGGTGAAAAAAATATAATATATCACTCAAGGTTCATTTTGTGATTCTAGACTTTAGAATGAGGACATCATGCAAGGAATTGATGAATGCAAGAAGGGTTTTGAAATTTACAAAAAGATGACTTGTGAATTTTCTAGCTCCCCCTGAGATGATGATTTCAACCATTTGTCATCAAATAAGGATATTCAGTTTTGAAATCAGAAAGAAATTTTTTCTTCTTGGACAACAAAGACTCCCCCTCAACAACTTGTATATCATTTCTTAGTACTTGGCGGAGACACATACTCTCGCATAGTGAAAGTGTCCAGACAAGCATAACTTGTCCTTCTCCAAGTCACCATTTGATATACCAAGAGATTTCAATACAATAAAATTTGAAGAATTCATTATCAAAAAGAAATGAAGTTAAAACTGTGCAAGTTTTGAAATCAGAAAAGAAATTCTCTTTGAACAATAAAAGCTCCCCCTCAATTAGTGCACATTGACTTCTTAGTACTTGGCGGAGATATGTTCTCACGCATAGTGAAAGTGTCCAGACAAGCATAACCTGTCCTTCTCCAAGTCACTATTTGATATACCAAGAAGTTTCAACACAATCAGAAGTGAGGAATTTATTGTAAAAAGGGAAATGAATTGAAAATGAGAGAGATATGAGCAATGTAGCTTGAGGAAGCAAGATTATGAAATGCAAAGAACTCCCCCTTAGACAATGCTAGCACTCAACCCAAACTTAAGAGAGATCAAGAGGTGGACATTTACAAAGACCAAGTTCTCTCCTAATGATGAAAATCTGTTTTCAGGAAGGGGTTTGGTGAATATTTCTGCAATTTGTTTTTCAGTTTCATAAAATGGAGTTCAAAAGATTTCTTTGCAACCTCATCTCTCAAGAAATGATGTCCTAATTTCAATGTGTTTTGTTCTGGAGTTGAATGGGGTTTTTTAGAAAGTTTGATTGCACTTGTGTTATCACATAGGATGGTACACACCCTAAATCTTGGTTATAATCAAGAGTTGATGTTTCACCCAGAGAATCTGAGTTCCACATCTACCTGCGCAACATACTCAGCCTCTGCTGTTGACAGAGCAACTGAATGTTGCTTCTTAGAAGCCCAAGAAATAAGGCACCCACCTAGAAATACACACAAGCCACTTGTGCTTTTTCTATCAACTTACACCCAGCATAATCAGCATCACAGTAGGCAAACAATTCTAACTTGCAACCAGCAGATACCAAATTCCTAAGTCACATGTTCCAACAATATTTAAAAATTCTTTCACAGCAAGCATATGACTTTCTTTAGGATTAGATTGGAATCTAGCACATAAGCACACACAAACTGAATGTCAGGTCTAGAAGTAGTAAGGTAGAGCAGAGAGCAATCATACCTCTGTAGGTCGTTGGATCTACTGACTTACCAGATGGGTCTTCTTCTAGCTTAGCATTTATTGCAATGGGTGTGCTTGAATGTTTAAGGTTCTGATAGTCAAACCTTTTCAGTAGCTCCTTGACATATTTGGTTTGACTGATGAAGATTCCTTCATTCGTTTGGTTAACCTGCAATCCCAAAAAGAATGTTAAATCTCCCATCAAGCTCATTTCAAATTCATTCTTCATTTGATTTGAAAATTCAGTGCAAAGGCCTTTATGGTGGAGCCAAAATTATGTCATCAACATAAATTTGGACCACAATTTTGATTTTTTACGTTTTTGTGAACAATGTTTGATCACATTACCTCTAGAATATCCTTTTTCAAGTAAAAAGAACTCAAACGATCATACCAAGCTCTTGGAGCTTGTTTAAGACCATAGAGTGCCTTATTAAGCTTGAAACCTGGTTAGGATATTTTTCATTATCAAATCCAGGAGGTTGTTCACAAAACACACATTTCCTTTATAATCCATTTAGAAATGCACTTTTAACATCCATTTGAAAGACTTTGAATTTCATGGAGGATGCAAAAGCAAGGAAATTCTCACAGCTTCTAGTCTAGCTACAGGGGCTAAGATTCTTCAAAGTCAATTCCAAATTCTTGGTTATACCCCTTTGCAACTAGCCTAGCTTTGTTTCTTATTACTTGACCACTTCATTCATTTATTTTCTGAAAACCCTCTAGTGCCAATCACTGTTTGATCACTAGGTCTAGGCACTAATTCCCATACTTGATTTCTTTCAATTGATGAAGTTCATCATGCATAGCATAATCCAATCAGAACTGGATAAGGCTTCATCAATTGACTTGGGTTCAATTTGGGAAAATTAGAGCTAGTGAGTCTTCTTCAATGTTTTGCAAAAAGGATGATCTGGTCCTAACTCTATCATTTAGATTGCCAACTACACTGTCTAATGGGTGATCTCTTAAAAACGAGGTTCAGAAATTACTGTTGAGAAGTGCCCACTTCTGGAGCAATATTACCTGAACCATTTGGAGATGGTGAGTTGTTGTTCAGTTTCTTCAATGTTGTTAATCTCTCAATGGTTGGTGAAGATCCACAATGAGGTCATCCTCTTCATTGTCTTGGTTTTCCCTGCAATTTTAGAATCATTAGTGAAAAGGAATTTTCATCAAAAATTACATGTGGAGATTCTTCAACAGATTTGGTTTTTCATTATGTACACTTTGAAAGCCCTTGACACTTCAGAATAGCCAAGGAAGATAGCTTCCTGACTCTTAGCATCAAACTTGTCAAGGTTTTCTTTGTTATTATTGTGTACATAGCATTGCACCACAGACTTTAAAAGGAAACAGTTGGCTTTTTGTTTTTTCAATAATTCATAGGGGGTTTTCTTGATTTTTGGTCTGACCAATGCTTTATTGAGTATGTGGTTTACTGTGTTCACAGCTTCAGCCCAGAAGGATTTGGGCAAGTTACTCTCAAGAGCATGGTTCTAGCCATTTCCACAAGAGTTATGTTCTTTTCTTTCCACAACTCTTTTGTTCTGGAGTTCTTGGTGAAGAAAACTTGTGGATATTTGAAATTCAGCACAAAAATCAGAAAAGGATGTGTTATCAAATTCACCCCCATGATCAGTTAAGATATTTTGATTTTATATGGATAAGTTTTAAGACAGTGGTACAAAAGTTCCTGAATTCAAGGCATGCATCACTTTTGTGGGATAGAAAGATAACCAGTAAATCTAGTAAAGTCATCAATGATTACAAACCATATCTCTTGCCACTTAAGCTTAGAACTCTTGTTGCCCAAAAGGTCCATGTGAAGAAGTTCTAGTGGCTTAGATGTAGTACATCATTGAAGACTTTTAAAATTTTCCTAGTTTGTTTTCCTTTAGCACAGATCCCACAAATTTGATTTTCAACTTTAGAGAGTGATTCAGGAAGACCTTTAACCAAATTCAATCTTAATACTTATCCATTGTTCTGAGCTTGCATGGCCAAGTCTTTTTGCCAAGTCCATGCAATTTCATCTTTATTTGCAACAAAACAAAGATTTTCAGAAAGTTTTATTAAGGTTGATCATGTAACATTGTTTTCTCTTTTTCCACAGAATTTGATCTTGTCAGTTGATGAATCAATTATTTTGCAAAAATCAGATTCAAACACAACTTGTGACCTTTGTCACATAGTTGGCTAATACTGAGCAAATTATAGTCAAGTCCATCAACTAACAAAACATTATCTACTGAGTTTAAAGAAGTTTGACCAACCTTACCAGATCCAATGATCTTTCCTTTATTTTTACCTCCAAAGGTGACTGACCCTCCCTCCTTTTCAAGCAGGAATGAGAATTTGGCTCTATCTCCAGTCATATGTCATGACACCCACTGTCAAGAAACCATACATTTGGGTTGGGTGCACGACCTCCCTGCAACAAGATCATGGAGAGAAGATTTTTGTACCCAAACAAGTTGGGACCATCAGAATGATTTAGCAAAGACATCAAATCCTTTCTCACCCAAATTTGATTTGTTTTAGATTTTTGTTTTGTTACTTTGGTGTTTTTCAGCCTTTTTCTGTTTGTTCTTTCTTTTAGGATGAAAGCACCAAGATCTTTGTTTTTGGTTGGAGGGGAGTTTTCATTTGAATTTGGGTTCAGAGGAGGAGGTTGGAATCCATGAATTGTGTTGGTACATCCAGAAATTTGGATAAGGGTATTGAGGATATACCAACAGGGATTTTCATACCATTAGGTCCAAGGATTAGTCCAACTTTCTTGAAGTGTTGTCTTGGAGGTCCAGGTTTTTTCATGGATTTTTCTTTCCCTTTTTATTATTTTTCAGATTTTTATTTGAATTTTGGTTGAGTTTTGTGGATTTTGGGTGTTGAGCAGGTCGACCTGTCCTGTACTGGTGTCGACACAACAGCCACAGAAGTCTTCTTCTTGTGTCTGGTGTCGACCTTTCAGGGGACTGTGTCGACCTGATAGTCTTTTTTGTTTTGGGTTTTTTGATTTGTTTGGAGTTTTGTTTGGGGTTTTGTTTGTTGTTTGTTGAATTTCAGTGCTTTCCAGATTAGGACCCTTGACACAATTAATTAATGGTGCTTTTTCCCTTTTTGTCACCTAGATTTGTCTTTTTTGGGTTTCTTCTTGTTGAATCCTATCCATGAGATTGTGGTGTCATGTTGGATCCTAGCAATGCCTCTAGGTTATCTTGGCCTTTTGTAAAGGTTTGGATAACCTCCTCCCTTTCCTTTAGCTGGTTTTTAAGAACTTCAATTTCTTCATTTTTCTGTTGTTTTTCTTGTTTTCAATTCCCCTTTTCATTTAGTTTTCTGAATTCTTGGGAGACCTTTGAGAGGCAAGTTTCGTTCATCAATTAGGTTTTAGATTTTCTTTTCTTCAAGCATTTCTGTTACTTCAGATTCCAGTTCCAGTTTCTTTTTTTGAGATTGGTTATGGTACAGATTTTCAATTTTCTTTTTGATGTGTTTGTTTTCTTTTCTCATTTCAGAATATTTTTCAACCAGTTCTGCATACACATCCTGCCAATCTTCAACAGTATAGTCTTCAAAGGAAGTATTTACCTTGCCATCTGTGCTGTTGGCCATGAAGCAGACTTCCTCACTCTCTGAGCTTGAGGACTTCTTCTCTTCTTCTTCCTTCCTCACTTGAACTTCATCAGACCAAGTGGCCACCATGGCCTTTGGCTTCTTATATTTCTGGAATCTCTTTCTGCTTTTCCTTTTTGTTCTCAGGACACTCTCCCTTCATGTGTCTGGCTTGTTGCACCTGTAACAGATAACATTCTCATCAGTTTTATGATTTTTACTGAAATTGGAAGAGGAAAATATTCTTCTTACCCAGGGAAATTTCTTTTTTCCCAGTCATTTTCCCTTTCTATATTTCAAAATTTTCTGAATTGTCTGGTCATGAGGGCAATCTCATCCTCATTCGACTCAGATTCTTCAAAACTTGTTTTATCCTGATTTTTATCTTTATTGCTTGAAGAGCTTTGAGTGCTATAGGCTTGGTTTTAATGATGTTTCTTCATTTCTTTTAAGTTTATTTCATATGTCATTAAAGATCCAATCAATTCATCCAAAGAGATTTTGGACAAATCTTTTGAATCTTCAATAACATGGCCTTGGTATGCCAAAGTGAAGAAAGTGAACGTAAAATCTTCTTACCAAGTCTGCATCAGTATACTCCTTACCCAAGCCTTGAGTCCATTGACTATCACCATGAATCTGGCAAACATTTCAGAAATAGATTCATTAGATTTCATCATAAAGAGTTCATATTCTGAAACTAAAATGTTTGCCTTGGTCTCCTTGACCTGAGATGTTCCCTCATAGAGTAATTCGAGTTTATCCCCACCATCTCTTTGGCAGATTTGCACATAGAGATTCTCGAATACTCCTTGGGATGGACAGCACACTGAATCATGTTCATGCACTATAATTCAGTGTAGCTTTCCTTATCTGTTCCCTGTCCAGGTATCTCTTCTCCCTGGTTCTCATAGGGACCCACCTCAACTACTTTCCAGATCTCATAGTTCTGGGCCTCAAAAATACTTGCATTCTGTTTTTCCAATAAGAATAGTCCAAACCATTAAAGAATGGTGCCTATTATGGATGGCCCTCAGCTATGAACCCTTTGAGTCCATGACACTTAAGTAAATGCACAGAGAAGTAGTTAAGCAAGCAAGCAAACAACAACAAACAAACACTCAATACTCAGAAACAAAGCTGCTCAGTTCAAATCAGATCGATGTAAACCCGCTCTGATACCAATTGAGGATCAAAGTAAATGGTGGAAAAGATCTAAGGGGGGGATGAATAGATCTTAGACACTTTTGCGGAAGCTTACCAATTTGAAACTATTTAGAATCAGAGCCAATGTTATCAGTGAAAAACTACAGATCTGATTAGATTTGAGTGAGTTGAAAACTTTGGATGAGAACCAAGTTGATTAAGTGAATTAAAAACGAATCCTATGCAAACATCTAGCGGATGAGCCAATCAACCACAGAACAAATGCACAAGATTTTTTAGGTGTTTCGGAAATCACCCATGTGATTCCTACATCCACCCCTCACAACCCGTGAGGCTTCACTAACACAACAGGGCTACACACCCAAAGGAGCCTGACAACTCCAACACTTCAGAGCATACAACTCACACAACCTCTAGAGCAAGACTACTCTAGAAACACAAAGCAAGACTGCTCAAACCAACCTTGAGCTTACAACTCAACTGAGCTCGACGGCTCACAACACCCTGAGCACAATGCTCACACAGAAATTGCTAGACACCAACTAAAGACTAAGATCCTCTAGCAACAGATCTAGTCGAAGTTTGAGAACTCTAAAGAGAGTTATGCAGAAGCACTTGCATAATCTCAAAAGATATCTCAGAAGAACAGAAGAAGGTAAATTGTATTGAAAGTCTTCGTTCTTCAGTGTACTCCCTTGTAGAGGCTTGAATTGGGAAGAGCATGTGAAGCTTGAAGTCCAAAACGATGCTCTGCAATCTGAGAAGTTGGATCTTCCTCGAATTCTTCACCAACAAAGTCTTCTACAGGATCTGCCTCCTTGGAATGCTTCAGAAATCTTCAGGACTCAAATTCCAATTCCCACACCTTGAATTGGTGGAATTGGTCTTCTAAGCAATTGGAGAGCAGAGGAGGAGACACGAGCTCTTCTGGCCGCCAGGAGCTTCTTGGAGGCTCTGAGAGAGTTGGGTCCTTTTTTTCTTATGAAGGCAGGCCAAAAAGAACCTTTATACCCTTAGGATTCCAAAGATACCCTTTTGGGGTACAAGGGCACGCTTTCCTAGAAGATTCTGATCGCCCTAGGAGGACACGTGGCAGCCATCAACTTTAGGATGAAAAGTTTCCGTAGTGTGTCGACCTGCCCTGGTGGTAGTGTCGACACACTGTCCCAGATATAAGAAGGCTGTTCTGGGAAGAGAGTCCCGTGTCGACCTGCTCTTGAGTGTGTCGACCTGCTGTCCCAATTCCTCAAACTGGCTGTTCTGGGAACTGGGTCTAGTGTCGACCTGCTCTGAGTGTGTCGACCTGCTGTCCAATTCCTCAAACTGGTTGTTCTGGAACTGGGTCTAGTGTCGACCTGCTCTGAGAGTGTGTCGACCTGAGTAGGCTGAAACCTGAAAAACTTCACTCGTGTCGACACACTCTTGACATGTGTCGACACAGTCTCAACATTTTTACACATTTTCCTTTGAATCTGTGTTGATGTGTCGACACCATTGATGGGTGTGTCGACACACTTTTGCATAAAAATGTTTGTTCCTGAAAATAAACACATATATCATTAGTTAAATGATTTATCATGACTATAAATGATAAATGTGATTTGAAAAATACTTTTTGAACATGAATTTCAGGTATGATGTTTTTTGACATGCTTCAATTAAATTGCTTTAAGAACACTTCTTGTCATCATCAAAATAGGAGGGAAATGATATGAATTTGCATTCAACCCAACACACAGACCTCAAGGGAACACCACAGCCAGCAAAATTGCAGAAAGCAACACAGTGATCTTTTCGAAAACCTCCACCAGAACCACAAGGCCACATTCGGGAAAACCCACCACACACAAGCAACCAACAACCCATACCTCAACCCTGAGTAGCCAACATAGCAGAAACGAGCATGGAATAGTCTTGCGCAAAACCCTCACCAAACAACAACAAACGGTTTAGAAACCTCAACCAGAACAAGGCACCAAGCGATGTGCCTCACCCCGAGGGCAACGCAACAATAACTAGAATGAGCACAACCAGTTCTGGGGAAACACTCCTACTTCCGCCAAACAAAGAGAATGACTCCGGGAGCACCTCACCAGAGCTCACAACCAGCCAGCACCAGGCTGACAACAACCACAGACAAGTGTCATAGTGCTCAACCAACGATGCAACACGGCACACTCCCTCTGCTTAGCTCGAGCAACAACGCCAACCGAGCAGGGCACTGCGCACAACAGCGCACAGTCAAAATACCACACACACAACCAACACAGCACACCCCAACAACAGGGAACAACCAATAGGGCAGGACACTTCGACCGGTTTTGCACCAGTGAAGGCCACACCACACGTAGCTCTCTCAGCCTCAGCGGCACACACGCACACCCAAAGCGCCGATGACGATCAGGAGCACCGCACCTGGACTTGCCTACTATCGTCCTCCACACTGGGAAGACTACTGCCACCGAGTCCCCACCACCCATGCCACCACAGCACAAACACACTGAGAGACCACACTCGCCATGCACGGAACATAGCAATAGCTGCAACCCTCCTGTAGCACGCACATGAACCTTGCAGAGAAGCCGCACACCTGCAAAACAATTGAAAGCACAAGCCTAACACCAGTCGGACGATGTCAGCAGCATACTAGTACCATTCTTTGGGACAACTATAGTTATTAACTCATTACAAATCTCAGTAGACCCACTCTCTGATACCAACTGTAATGACCCGACCTCCCGGACCCCCGCCAGGGACCTGAAGTTCACATCGCCACCCACAGATCCGAAGACCCGAAAGGGTTAGAAGAGATAGTCTAGTGAGATATGTATTGAATTTAAATAACTATAACAATATAACAACTGTACAACGTGTCCCATGTAAAAGCACAGACATAAGAAGAAAGGTGCAGTCCTTAAGGGGCATACCCCGAGAACTTGCAAAGCACAACTCTTAACTCACTCAGGTACAAGAGCTCAAAATACTTGCTCTTACTACTGCTGACAACACACGGAGCCACGTCCGCCTCCTCAACCCGTCTGACACCGAGCTCCGTGATGAAAAGCCCCTACCTGAAGGAAGTAGGGGGTGAGCCTCACAAACAAGGCCCGTAGGGATTACCAATCTCTCACCGTCCAGAGCAGCAGGAACTCCAAAAATAGGAAACTACACTAGAAAGCTGTAAAGCGAGGAACACCTATAGCAGGATACTATCAAGCAGCAGAATAGAACAATGCAACGCTACGACCGCCAACCAAGGTCGTGACTCACACACGACTCATGCATAAACCAACGGAGTCGGGCACCAAGTGGAAGCAACCCTCGCACACCCGCCGTGACCACACAACAACCAGGTGAGAATGACGTCTCACCACAAGCACGGCCACCTCAGACCTCCACAAGGTCGAGGGCCCACAAGCAGAACCACCCCGGACCCCGGACACACTGTGAGGTCGAGAAGCCATACATGCCGGTGACACCACGGACTGGCACCCAAGAACGGGACTACAAAACAATAGAACATCGAGCGGAACCCCATAAGCACGGGCCAACAAGGCTCAACCAACAAGGACCAACTAACAACGCCCACGGAAACTAGAGACGGCCAGGCTAGAACCACCATGCAAGCTAGGGCAATGAGTCATACTTGGAAACGTCGTCACAACATAGCAACTAAGCCACCGCCGCTAGCAACCAAGAGGGGGACACCGTCCACGCGCCCCTGCTCGCCAGCCTGGCTCCTGCCTCCGCTCCTCGGAAGAGCGAGACAAAGCCGCCACATAACACCACAAGAACGCATGTACCACCGCAGCCTGGCCAAGCTGCGGCCTCACGCCTGACCTCTCTACGTGCTCCGGAACCAACGTAGGGCGAGGCAGTGAGAAGAAGGACTAATTGTCTGCGCCGGAAGAACTCCAGCCAGCCTTGGTGTCCCATACCAACCAAGAGAGCTCACAAACGACTCAGCCCCACTGTCAAACCTCATTTTCCCCTCCGCTCTAGAGTCTGCCAACTTGGCTGCCAACTGGAGCACGCTCGTAGCCCAGAGCACTCCCTCAATAGGCATCCGAGGCAATGGAGATAACCTCTGAATGGGACAAGCCCTCAAGTGCCAAGCACTGAGCGAACAGGTGGGGCAAGCACAACAAAAACCACGCCGAACTACTGGCTGTAACTCACGACAAGCCCAGCAAGCACGAGGCACGCACGGACTCTATAGAGGGCCGTCGGCCAACCAAGGCACGCACGAGCAAGCCAGAACTTTGGAACACTACCTGACTACGGAAAACATCGTTCTGCTAATATTGATTGACCGCCAGATAATCGATTATTAGACAGATGCGAGCCTCCTTGCACCGCCGCTAGGACATGGCCACGAAGGTGTCACCTTCGAAAACTGAACGCAACGAGGTAACCTGCTGCGTTCCCCCCCAGAAGGTCCTAAGGGCAAACCTGCCTTGGGGCACATGCCGACACGCTAATCGAGGCCACATAACACCCAGACAACATAGGTACTGTCACGTCCCCCCTAGCCATCGCGATACCATTGCGGCGGGGAGGGCACTACGACAGCAACCCTATCGCGATGTGAGCACCGCCGGTAGGGGAAGGAGAATAGAGGGAAAAGAGAGAAAGGGGGGAGGGTCGCCGGCCAAGGCCTTAAGCCTTCAGCATCCCAGTCACGATGGGGCGACGCGTCGCGTTAAGGACCTTAACGCAACGGGTCAATGCACCGTGACAAGAACGCATCCCACAGGGACGCCGCTGTTGCCCAGCTAGCAAGCCCAGAGGGGGGGTGAATGGGATTTAAAATTCTTTTAGATTAAAAACCTGTCAACAAAATGCTTTAACAGAAAAACACTAAGTTCAATTGTTAGTGTTAGTGA
>JACBKR010000723.1:0-62056 GCA_014218235.1 Colocasia esculenta
GGATGACAGAAGCCACCATGTAAGACCCATTTATAAGATTGAACAGGGCCTGGATATCGGTTAGCCACCCTTTACGTTCAAAGCTACACTAAACAACGATTCTGCAGCCCTACCGGGATCCAGTTCTCAAAACACGTGAAGGATCTGAGCGTAGCCGGTTCCGGAACACAGAACATTCAACACATATGGACAACCATTCATGAGCTTAAAAGGGCCCAGGTATTGATTACCTAACCCTCGGTGTTCAAAGCTACGTGAAATGGTGATTCTGCAGCCTCTAACGCAGTCCAAAATCAAGCCGTTTCAGCAAGATCCGGTCATGGGGAATGGGGGAAAATGCCTCTTGTATGCCTCATATGATGTATGGATCGCACCAGAACTGGAGATGAGACCCGGACATTGAGTTGTCCCTCTCATTCCTTCCAAATTCCCCACTGCGCGATTCTGCAAGGTCCAATACAGTGAAGAAACGACAGTGGGAAGGGACTATTGGAGCGTTGATTTGGCTGCTCTTAAACCCAATATGTGAGGCACATGTATTGCCTTACATGGCCCCTAGGTTGGATTCCCAATTTCCATGATCGATGGCAAAATTCAAAAGGGAAAACACAAAAAATATGGTCTATTCAGGGAAAACACAAGCATGGCTGTGGGTGACTCCGCATGGGGTGCCCTTGATGGGCAAAGGGGATACCCAACAACCCTCCTCACTAGCCAAATTGGATGGGGTGTTGAGGACTCATGCAAAAGGAGAAGAAGAAGAGCACTAGAAGGGGCAATCATGTCTCATGCATAGAAGATATCAAGAGGGAGAGGGGCAGTCACTTTGGTTCTGTACAATGAAAAGAGAAAACGGCATTAAACAGGGGGTAAGGGAGGCACTTAGACCATTTTGTATTCACCCATGTTCACCATAACCGATGCCATGCAAAAGAGGAATGGAGGAAGGAGATCTTTTACTATTTGGGGAATGGGAGTTACATGAGGAAAGAAAGGCAAAGAAACAAAAAGAAAAAAAAAAAAATACAGGGGACTGCCGTAGCAGTCCCCTCACCCTCCTTCTTCTTTCTTCTCACCCTTCCTCTTCTCTTCTCTTTGTCCTCTTCTCTTCTCTTGGATGGCGCAGGTGAAGACCCAGCCATAGGAAGAAGACTCTTCCTCCTTCTCTTCCTCTCTTCAGCTTTTCCTCTCTCTTTTTTCTCTGCTCAGCCAACCAGCCTTCTCTCTTCTCACGCAGCAGCCAGCCCAGCCCTCCTCCTCTTTCTCCCTTGCGCTCTTCTCCCTTCTCACGCAGCCAGCTAGCCAAAAGGTACCCCAGAAGCTTCTGTTCTATAGCAGCAGCTTTTCTTAAGTAGTGGAGAGGTTATGAGGTTTCTAAAGTCACCTCCCAGTATGGGGTATATCGGGCCTCTTGGTGATGGGTCTTTGGGTGGTCTTTTAGTGGGCCTATTAGTGGATCTTTTAGTGGGTCTTTTTTCTTTTAAATGGGACTGGGCTGGGCCGGCTGTAGCAGTCATAGCAGAATTTTGGGTGCCCACAGTTCATCATGTCCAATGGCTTACCGAACCCAATTGGCCCATTAAGCACAGTGGCTCATCATATGTCTCTCACTAAACCCTCAACCCATTAAGCCCAATGGCTTGTCATGTCCATAATTATTGTGAGATTTATCCATCTTTGCATAAGGTTAAACATCATCTACCATCGTTGGCGTGGCTCTGCATGGCCCTTCGCGGAGTGGGGGCGTATGTTGGGAGGTGGGTATGCAACTGCCATCATTCCCCAACAGCATTGTTGCAGACGAAGGAGATCATAGGGGTTAAGTTGTAAACAAACCAATACACTCGACAAGTAGCTCGAATTCGACTCAGATGTTACTCAAATTCGACTCGTTTAATAAGGTAAACGAGTCAAGCTCAAACAAAAATTTAAGCTCGTTTCATAAACGAGCCGAGTATGAGGAAATGTCTACTCGGCTCGTTTAAGCTCGTGAACAACTCGTTTAAATTTTTAATTATAAAAATTATAATATAGTTGTTAAATATTTTAAACATTATACTAAATAATTAACAAGTAACTTATGAAGGATCTTGGGTATGACCTTGAAATAGATGGATTTGGGTCCTATAACAATTAATTTTTTACTTGTAAATTGAATTGGACTTATATTATATATATATATATATATATATATATATATATATATATTATATATATATATATAAAATATAACTCGCAAATGCAATTGGACTTGTTAAGATACTCGTTAAGGAATAAAGCACATGGTGCAGACTGGCAACATCCTCCCATACGCTGGCCCTAGGGGCTGCCCCCCCACCTCTCACCTTCTTTATGCTGATGACACCTTGGTCTTTGTGAATGGTAATATTCATAATGTCCGGAGATTGATGGAATTTCTGAAAAGGTATGCTACTTCCTCCAGTCAACATGTCAATCCTAATAAGAGCTGTTTCATGTTGCCTGCAAAAG
The DNA here is from genome assembly GCA_014218235.1 of Colocasia esculenta. Lineage (NCBI taxonomy): Eukaryota > Viridiplantae > Streptophyta > Magnoliopsida > Alismatales > Araceae > Colocasia > Colocasia esculenta. Next base: position 2,491 of record JACBKR010000723.1, read on the forward strand.
CAAATGCACACACCGTCCACAAGATCAAAGAGCTTACAGGTTTCTACAGAAAACTGGGTCAATTACTTATCTTGGGTACCGCTGAAACCTGGTAGATTGAACGCTGAGGATTATAGCTCCTTGATTAACAAAGTTAATGGTAAGCTTCACTCATGGAAGTCCAAGTTGTTATCTCAAGCTGGGAAAAACATTAATCAACTCTGTTATTTCCTCTCTACCAATATATCTCACTGCCGCATCTTATATCCCAAAATCTGTTATTACTATATTGAGAGAGCCACAGCTGCATTTTTCTGGGATGGAGCTGATGGGGCTCATCGACGCCACTGGGTAGCTTGGTCATCCATTCAAGACCGATTATGGAAGGTGGTTTGGGTGTTCGGAGTCTGTGGCATTTGCAAATTTCTTTGGCTGTGAAACAACTTTGGAACATTAAACATAACTCTACTCTTTGGGCATCCTATGCTAGAGAAGATACTCTCTGGGGAGTGTGTCTAATATTCCAGGGATTCCAAAAAATGTTTATATGGAAGCATATAAATCTTATGTGAGATACTAAGTGGGTCCATGGCAATGGGAGGAGGATTGATATTTTACATGATGTTTGGATTGGTGATTCTCCCCTTAGTAACATTATTCAAATGGATCATCCTAATGCTCCCTGAATGATGTGATTATGAATGTTGATCACCCCATCAGGCCTATTATCCCCTCAACCTATATTAGATGGTCTCTCCCTCTCAAGTGATGAGATACTTGTTTCTGGCTGCTTCCATCAATGGTTCTTTCTCTACCAAATCGGTGTATGATCTGATCAGACCGAAAGGATTCAGAGGCCTGCTCTTGCTAAGATTTGGCACAATTCTTTTTACCAGAGAGCATCTCTTTTCTCTTTGAAAATTATGAACCGGGCTGTTCCTGTTGACAGTCGGATTTCTGAAATTGGTATTCCTATGTCGTCCTGCTGCTCCTGCTATGCTCATCCCAGTATGGAAGACCTGGACCATCTATTCATAAACAGTGATATTGCATCTCATCTCTGGCGCTGGGTTAACTCCACTTATTTCCTCAAAGATCATCCTCCATAATCATATCACAACCCGCCTTTGGAGCTTCATGCAGAAATCTAACACTAAAACTCCCATCGGTTTTGTGACCCTATACTCGCTAATGCTTATGCTTTGGTATATTTGGAAGGAAAGATGCCTTAGAAGGTTTGAATCTATTTCCAACTCTATTGGTTCTATCATCAACAATATCAAAGCTACTATTGCTCATTCATTAACCACCTTCAGTTTCAAGACGATGTTCCTCCTAAGGTTTTGCAGGTTCTATATGAGTTTGGTTATGCTCCACAGTGCTCTTCCAAGGTGCTGAAGCTGGTTAGATGGATACCTCCATAAGTAATTTCAGCCTCAATGTGGACGGTACTTGCAAAGGAAACCCCGACATATGTGGAGGCGGAGGTTGTATACGTGATTCCCATGCATGGCAATGTCCATGTGGCTTTCTCACATTTTTATGGGATGGCACAAGCATGATCGCTGAAGTTCGGCCCTTTATGATGGCCTTAAGCTGGCCGCCTCTATAGGCTTCCAGCTATCTGCTGTCTACTCTGACTCTCAATCCTTGGTAAAATCTATTGAGGAAAAGAAGATGATCTCCTGGCAGTCCTACAGATGGTGGAGGGAGGCTCTATCTCTACTATCACAGCAGAATACTCCTTTCTCTCATGTATATCGGAAACCACCCGCTTGCTGATGCCCTTGCAAATATAGCTGTTAAGTCTATGCACAATGACTTATTCTGGGGGCGTGTAATGTTCCTCACTCTTATAAGGGGCCAATGGTCATTGACAAATCTGGCCTAATGCATGTTAGATTGGTGTAATGGGGTGGCCTCATGAACGCTTGTATCTTCTTTTCCTATATTAAATCAGGCCCAGGTTCTCATGGGTGGAGTGAGAACATTTTCCCCCTCTGGGGGAAGGTGCACTCTCCCTGTTGAGGCCTGAGGACCTCTTATTAAAAAAAAAAAAAAGTTTCCCATGTGTGCTCCAACCAGGCATTTCATATGCATAGAAATCACTTATTGTCAACATAAATGCTACCCTTATGGTGAAATTTTACTTTCTAAATATATCATAAGTATTGACTCCATCAGTCCATAATAATTTCAGCTCATCAATCAATGGTCTGAGGTAGATGTCTATATTTTTTGTAGGATTTTGGAACTAAGAATCAGTAAGGATAGGAATAAATTCTCTTACTTCATACACATACTCGACAGAAGTTTGTATGGTGTCCACAAACACTGCCAACTAGAGTAAGAAGCCACTGAACCTCCAAATGGGTTGGATCATTCAGTGCATAAATCCAACCTCACATTACGCGACTCCCTTGAGAAGGTAGGATGCACATGGCTGAAATGAGTCCAAACTTTGCCATCTGCAGGATGACTGATTATATTGTCATCACGACATACTCTTTCCGTGTGCCATATCATATGTCGAGCAGTCTTTGAGGGCTATACATCCGCTGTAGTCTGGGTGTGAGAGGAAAATACCGTAATGATGTATAAGTATATCATTTTGCTTCAAATTGTCCCATCTGTTAGGTTTGAATCTATCATGATAGAAAATAGAACATGATACCTTATCTGCATCCTCTTTATAATACAACATACAATGATTGGGGCATGCGTCTATTTTCACATATCCAAGTCCTAACTCATTGACCATCTTCTTGGCACGATAAAATTTGGAGGCAACTTCTCATCTTGAGGCAACATATTCTTGATGATGAGAGGAGATGATCAAAACACTCTCACTAATGTGAAATTCAGATTTCAAGTTTAACACCTGTGATGCCGTAGACAACCTAGTGTGTTTTTTGACAACCCATCCCATAATGGCTCATCGACATCCTTAAGTAACTGATAAAACTGGTTAGCTCCCTTGTTCGGCACTTCTTCATCGTATACAGGATCCTTGTGTACATTGAATGACGTGGGACCAGCGACATCTACAACCATATCTACATACGAATTTGTGCCTTTCACATTAGGAGGCTCGTGCGACCATAGATCATCACCATGATATGTCCAAATCACATAACCTTCAAAAAACCTTTTTTGTATAATGATGTTGAACCTCCAATGGTGAAATCCACTTCAAATTTTTACAAATTATATAAGGACATTGGATGCAACCGTCACTATCTACTGCTGCACTTGGATTCTCCAATGCAAACTAAATGAAAGTCTCAACTCTAGCTCTAAACTCCACATACACCACATTATCAACTATTCTACGATACATCTATGAATCATCTTAAGGTATTTTTTTTCCTGCGCTCAACAAATATTAACACACAAATAACTTTAAAATTCAAACTCATAAAAATAAGTCTGACCATTTTCACACAGCACTCGACGCAACCGAAATGAATAGGAAGGATATATTATTTAGATTATCACGTTTTACCCCTCTGTGAATATTTGATCGCACTCAGATGGCCATTTATGATGTGTTTGTACAATTTTCTAAAAATTTCGATAATATCTCCCCACACCTATCCGATATACCAAAAATATTTATTGATTAAGAAATTTTCTTAAGCACTTATTTCTACGTGGTTAAGAAAAATATTTAAAATCATAAAGGTATATCAGAGATGAGTAAGTAGACCGCAACCAAAAATTTCAACAAACAGTACAAACACATGTAGTAAATGACTGCCTAAGTGCGATCAAATATTTACAGACTGTCCAAAACGGACAATTCAAAACTTTGAGTTAGATATACACATTCTCATCATTCAAAATGAGAACGTGCACATCAATCCCAAAGTCTTGATTGTGAATGTTCATTGACACAGGCTTAACACACTCTCCTAATGTGTGTAGTGTTATGATGCACCCACGCACCTCAACTCACATGGAAAACTTTAGGTACTTCAAGAACATCAAACTAAAAAATATCTCATTGGTATGCATGCATAGATCGAATTAAGCGACACATAATTTAAGTACATTCAAATAAAAAACTTTAAACTTAATTCTATATAAATCTAATGAGACCCTATCCATAACTTAATTTAAGAACACCAATTTTAAAAAACATTTTAAGAAAGAACTCTAACTTAATTAATAACACCAAATAAGGCACATATGCAAACTACAAATTGAAGCAGATAAACTAAGTTACATAATTGATAGTTCAAATGGTGAAGAGGAACAACTCTTAAATTGCATAATTGATAGTTCACTTTTTAAATTAAGTTTCAACTAAAAAAATGTTGCTCTCCTATTTAATTGTATCCAATCACCACCATATTTGATTGCATTTAGAGGCAGTACTGGCTTAATCAAATACCAAAGACTTAACTCATCTAATTCGCGGCATTCTTGCATTTAGAAATTTGCGCACGCTAATAAATTAATTTTCCACTTTTTTAGGGTCCGCTGAAGAGGAGAGCTAGAACACTTCAATATGCTTCTCTCATGAAGAACCAGTCATAGGATTGAATTTATCTTCAGTGGTACTTTTTAAAACATGTCAATAATGTAGTAGATTACTTTTGATCAGTGGATGGATGGAATGACATATTACTTTTCATATAGTAGATTTCTTAGGAGCAATGCTGTGTTGTTCAACTTTGTCCTTATTTTGTCAATAGAAATATAGACCTGCATAAACTCCTTTCTATGCCAAATCCTTTGGTCGGATCCCTTTTTAAGATAATCTTTTCTTATACATGTTCTAGTGGCATTTTGCACTTGATTCGACGTGAAACACATGAAGGACTGCTTGCATCCTTGTTAAAAGCACTTTCTGCTCTAATTTCTGCTACCCCATATGATTCTAACTGTTCTTATTTCTTTAATTCCTGGTTCTCCACATGATTCTAACTGGTATATATTTTTCTTGCTTCCTTTATCTCTTTCATCCTGTTCTATACTGCTAAGCTTCAACATTAACTATAGACTCATCGGCAAACTGCATGAATTTTAGATATAAGGGGTTGGATCATCCAACTCATGAACTTCTGTAGCTTAGTGGGACAAGAGCACGAAGGAACACTTAGATATTGTGAAGAGAGTAAAAGAGAAATTTGAATGAACCATATGAAGGCCAGGCCCCCCATTGTGTGAAAATTACAGCCCTATAAAATACTTCATAGTGGCTTCTTGTTTCTTCTCATCACTAATTGGATTTCTACCGTCTATACTTGTTGGGATTTCACGGATAAAGGTGACACAACGAGTATGCAAAATATCAAATATGAAGCATCTGCGCCTTCGTATGAAAAACAGAGCTGTGGAAAACCAGGATAAAAACCTACGTGGTTAAGGTAAACCAAGTAGATGCTCTCAAGATATCCCTGAACGCATATCCACAGGACCATGGGCACTGAATGAAATAATTATATGAGTCTAAAAATATTACCAGCTGGAGGGTGCTGCTTCATGCCAAAAGATTAGGTTAGGAGACACATTTGATGTATGTCTTGCATGTCCTATGTAGGTGGATAATGTCCACTTGCAAGTGCAAGAGGATGGGTATGGCTATATCTCTGAGTGAGTATTATCTACTTGTACAGGACATGTAATAAACATTTCTCTTAAACAGATATGTAACAAATATTTCCCCATGCGCAAACAAAAAATTGTTTGGTGAGAGAAGTGTGTCTGCATCTCAGCACGATTGAAGATCGACCAACTCCTATCCCACTGCCCCCCCCCCTCCCACCGCGGCCATCCCCCACCCCACTGCCCCCCCCCCCCTCCCCTCCCCTCCACACCACCACCCGCCAACCGTGCCCCCCACCACACCCCTCAGGTTACCTGTTGGGGAGACGGCAGTGGCGGCGGCGGCAATGGTGGCTGCTATGGCGACTACGACGGTGGCGGCGGTGACCTCCGACGTCGGCGAATGAGAGATAGAGGAGAGAGAAGAGAGGAGGTGGCCATCGGGTGGGGGTGATAAAAAGGGAATAGTGACTGAATATGTTCAGTCGCTATTCGGTCTTTATAACCACAAAAAATTTGCGACCAAATTGTTTAGTCTCTATTCTGTAGCTAATTCTCTCAAACATTGCGATCGAATATTTCAGTCACAGATTCGGTCTCAGATCTGAGACCGAATTGTAACCGAAATATTCAATCACAAAACTTGGCAGCTTCGACTGCGAAAAATAAAAAAATTATAATCGAATTTAATTAGTCCAATTCGGTCTTAAATCTATGACCAAACCAATGATCGAAAAATTTGGTCTCAATATTTCAGCTCTAAACCCGCCAAAAAGAAAATCTTAGTGACCGAATGATCTATTCAGTCACAATTCAATCTCAGATCCGAAATCAATTGTGACTGAATAAGATTCGATCACTAAATCTAAAATTTAGTGACCGAAAATATTGACACTATTTTGGTAAAGGTGGGGGACTTTTGAGGGTTGCTTTGATAGCTAGCATGATCAACGGTTGATAAAGGTGGGCGACTTCTAAGTTAATGGCTAGCTAGGATTATGTGCATTTGTCTGGTGGTCCAGCCATCAAGGCCGTTAGAATGTCATGATCTACCAACTGGATGTAGGCCAGTTTTTTTGTCTTTTTTTTTTCTTTTCGTACGTTGTATAGCGCCTAATAGCGAACACATAATTATTATGACCGCGAATTACAATATGAATTCAAATAATCTAGAATATGCACATAAATATTTGAGCTTTATTATATTAATGTTCATAGCACTAAAATGGCGGGCAGGTCCACTTATCGTACTGATGCATCTTGGTTGGCCTCTCCGATCTCCTTTAACATGCACATGCAGGGTGTGGTTGAGGTGGCCTTCCCATCGAACCGTACTCGGATGTATACATCGTGCTGGGGACGTCATGTTTTAACACGACCTGTGAGACTAGTCATGCACGCACAAACTGCCAAATTTAGGGACCACCCTCGTTTCACTGGAACACAAATTAACCCAAATACCTTTCTAAATAATAGATGTATGATGTTTTTGCATGGCAAGTAATATATATCTACCACACACACATATATATACTTCTTTAGATTCCATAAGATGTGAGATATTTTGAAAAGGCAAATCCAAAGAAAGGAGAGGATGATTCTTCAGAACTTGCTAAGTACATTAATATTTAATCGCTGCTTGATTTATCCTTATCCCATAGTCCAAAATACACTTAATTGTGTTGCCATGCGGTTGGTAGCTACATGCATATGATCAAGTCCCTATATCTCGCTCAATGTATATTTTTAACTTTTTAATACAATTTACTTATAAAAAAAACAAGAGTACATTAAATATTTCCTTCTCATATAGATGTGTCTCATTCTATATATTATCACAGTTTTTATATGGATCACTGTGGACCAATCAACAATGGTCGCAATATCGGTCGCCATTAGCGATCGCAGCAGTCAGTCGTAGATCAGTCGCTATTAGCGACCGATATAGTGGTCACAATATCGGTCGTTAATAGCGACCGATCTATTCGGTCGCTCAATCGGTCTCTAAGATAGAGACCGATATAGTGACCAACTTTAATTCCGTCGCTATGTTAGTAGCGACCAATAATAACGACCAACTATTGACAGAATAACATTGGTCGCTACTCGTCGCTATTTTTATAAAAAAAATAATATAAATTAACATAAATGGTAATAAATCACCTGATAAATAGCGATAAAATAAAACTACAAGAAATCAACTACACAAATCACAATCTCCACAAATCATCACATAAACTACTTTTTTTTTAAAAAAAATATGAAGTGGTCACAGGGTCAAAAGCACCAGCTAAGTGCACTACCCCCCATCAGAGGATAATGTTCTCACTCCCCTGGTACTGCGACCTGTGCCAGATATATTATAAAAGATAATAAAAGTACATAGACCCCCAGGGCATACCCCTCTGGAAAGAATTACACCAAAAGGGAGAAAAACCGAACTAGATCCCAGAAACAAAGAAAAAACAAACTAATGAAATTTCTAAAGCTAGGAAAGCCAGCCTTATCCAACACAAAAGCACCTCTTGCTGTGGACGGGAGTGCAGATACACTAAAGAACAATGGCTCCTTCGAAAATTGCAAGCATAGGAGGCTAATGAGTCTGCAACCTGATTGCCTTCTCTGTAAATATGGGATACTTGACAATTCATCTCATTAATCAACTTCATCATATCATGCCACCAAGGAAGGACAGACCAAGAAGGAGGAGCGTTGCATTTGATGCAGGTCACCAAAGTAGTGGAATCAGAAAACGTAGCAGATAAAGTGAAACCATATTCCTTGGCAAAGCACAACCCATCATGAAGGGCTCTTGTTTCAGCAATAATGCTGCTCCCAACACCATAAAAAACTGCAAATCCCATATTGAAATTACCTCTGTCATCTCTGATACAACCACCACCACCACAAGGGCCAGGATTTCCCTTAGATGTGCCATCAACATTTAGGCAGAAGTGATTAGTAGGCGGGCACCAGCGAACCAAGACTGGTTTCTTGAGCTTAACCGTGGGCTTGATGTTGAAAGATGTTAAGATTTGAGCATGTGCAAATGATAATGGCCGTTTGAAGTCAATTTTTCGGAGGGCTACATTTATAGAATTTGTGATTTGTAGATCATCCGATGCTTACTGTATTGAACACCGTCAAAATATAAATTACATCTAGCTCTCCAGATTTCCCACATCATGAGGAAGAAAGCATAAGCACCAACAAACTGAAAAGCAGATTTCATATTGTTGACTGATAAAAAACTCCAGCATCTTTTGGTGATCTGGTTACTGAGGTTAACTTTATTAGAATTAAAGGCGATATCCACCTCCATAATTCCGTAGCCAAATCACTTTCCAAAAACAGGTGGTTAAGATCCTCCTGATGATGGCTTGTGCAGCAAACACATTTAGAGACAATAGGAACACCACAGTCCACAATCCTACTATCCACAGGCACAGCTCTATGAATCAACTTCTAGATAAAGATAGACACCTTAGGAGTGATCGCTTGATGCCAAAGTTTATTCCACTCTGAGCGCTGCACACCTCTAGGTAAGATAGTGGAATAGGCAGATCCCACAGAGAAATCACCCTTAGGGTTGGGTGTCCAACACAGGTATCACAGTCTTCAGATAATTTAATCCTTAAGCAATCCACATTAATATTAAGAGAACGCCAAAGATAATGCTCCTCGTTGTTCATCAGATCTTGCACGGAGGAGGGTGGCATATTGCTATGGTCCTGGTTTAAAAAATGAACCAGCTGTCTATCACCAATCCAAATATCATTTAAGAAATCAATATTGGATCCATTTCCCACAATCCACCTGGAGTTTGACAGCACAGCCTCCTTAGCCATCCTGAAAGTTGAAAGAGAAACACCAGTAGGAAATGGCTTGTTGATTTTAGAAAGATGCTTTTTCAGAAATCGGTTCTTTGCATACCTAGACCAGAGAGTGTTCCCATGGAGGATATTCCATAGTTGTTTAGTAGTTAGAGAAATCTGAATGTGCTGCAAACTTCTGAACCCAAGGCCGCCCTCCACAACAGGCTTTTGCATCTGCTTCCAAGGAATCCAGTGACACTTCTTATGGCCATCAGAACCTTGCCAAAAGAAATTAGCACACAGTCTGTCCAGCATCGCACAGATTTTTTTTGGCATGTTGACAGAAGATGCTACATAGATAGGGAGACTGCGTAAAACCACACGAATGAGAATAGCTCTACCCGCTTGAGACAAAATTTTTGAGCTCCAACCCGCCAATCTAGCATTAGCCTTATCAATAATGAACTTAAAATCAGAAGTCAGCAATCTGCCACACTTGAGGGGAACACCTGAGTAATGCATACAGCCCAATTGAAACAAACACACAAATCCATCATAAATCCATAATAAAATTACAACACGTCGACACAACTAATATGAAATCACAAATCCTCTGCATATGTGTCATCATGGTCCTCGTCTCGCCGAACATCTCGCGACGGATGATCCTATATATCATTTATAAAAAAATTAAAATCAAATACTTAATAAATAAATTAAATTTTCTTTAAAATTGAAAGCAGATGTTTTTCATTTAATGACTTTCACGAATGACAGTTTTGACCGTTTTGCTCAAATCGGGAGTCCAATTGGACTCCTTCAGTTTCTACAAGTCACTCTCACCTTCCCGGTCGTGTAGGAGTCATTGACAAATTAATCGGACCTATATTTTTAATTTTGACCCTCTTAAACCCATGTTTATTGACTTTAAAGTAAGTTCTTTTAGGAAATGTAAATTTGAGCATCGAGCTCAAACTTGGAGTCCAATTTGAACTCCGTCAGTTTCTACGGGTTACTTTCACCCCCCAAGTCGTGTTGGAACAATCGATACACTGATTGAACCTCTCTTTTCAATTTTGGACCCTCAAACCCAAGTTCATAGATTATAAACAAAACTAGTTAAGAAAATGAAAAATTGATTGCCCAGTCCATATCGGGAGTCCAATTTGGACTCCGTCAGTTTCTACAAGTCACTCTCACCTTCCTGGCCGTGTAGGAGTCATTGACAAATTAATCGGACCTATATTTTTAATTTTGACCCTCTTAAACCCATTTTTATTGACTTTAAAGTAAGTTCTTTTAGGAAATGTAAATTTGGGCTTCAAGTTCAAACTTGGAATCCAATTTGAACTCCGTCAGTTTCTATGGGTTACTTTCACCCCCCAAGTCGTGTTGGAAGAATCGATAGACTGATTGGACCTCTCTTTTCATTTTGCACCCTCAAACCCAAGTTCATAGTTTTTAAACAAAACTAGTTAATAAAATGAAAAATTTACTCTCGTCCCAAGTTCTAACATTTACAAGATGATATTTAGAATTGAGAAATAAAAAATCAATCAAATAAAATATGTACCGGAGGTTACTGTGCAGGAGGTGTTCTATCTCCAAGAATCCCCAACTGTGCGAGTGTTTGGGAGACAGTCTGAGAGTCAATAGTTGAGATATTCTGAGAGACAGCCTTGTTGACGATCTCCCTAAACTGAGCCGAAGTCATGGTCGGGGCGGCACTGGAAGAACCACCTTGGGCTGCTGGTGTGGTAAATGGAGTGGTCGCATGTGAGACGGAGCTCGAGCTTGATGATATCACCCTCGCCGTGCCAAGCTATGTCCAAACCATAGACATGGCCTTTCTTGGGTGCCCCAGATGCTGCAACCCAAATGTTAGGATCCAACTCGGACGTTGACTGTCGTCCCCGCCTCTCATCCATTCCTCTACTATATGACTCCTGCAAAAAAAAAAAAACAAAACAAAACAAAATTATTCTACATTTTACTTTTAAATGAAAACTATTGGTGTATACACTTACCGGTACCTCCCGAGCTTTCTCACTAATGTAATCATTCGTCCCTTTCCTCTTATGAGTTTTATCAAATAGTTCTTGAAATTGAGGTGGCCGCTTGAGCTATACTTCCTGTTTTTCAAATAAATTATAGCTTATTATTAGATTTAAAAAAATTCACAAATGTAGAAGTGTACTTACCAATCGCGCTTTATGCGTTGCAAAAGAGACAGAGCCACTCATGTGTACATTTGCTTCAGGATGCGCAACTCTATTTTGCTTTGCTTTCGCAGAATTTTCATTCCATTTCTCCGCTCCCCAAATGTCGCACAGCTCAATCCAATACTCCTTTCTCATCCACAAAGGCCCATGCTCCTTCCATTGGTTCTTATCTGTGCTTGCACATACTCTTTCTGCATTTCTTCTAACATTGTACATAAGATGTTTAAAACTTGCTCTTGCAGTGGTTGTCCATGCAGATCTAGCACGTAACCCATGTGAATGCTCTGTGAATCGATGATTCCTCTGCATATTAACAAAATGAATATATACTACATACAATTAGTGTGTAAACTAAGAATTGAAAAGACTTAGTTTAATAAAATAAGATACATACCATGAACATATCATACAATAAATCTTGAACATCCATCGGAAAATCAGAAAAGCGATGGATAGGGCCAGGAAAATATGCTTGAATTGTCTTTGTAATAAATTGTGATGCTTGGGCTGGCTCTATTTATTCCTGAATTGAAAATATTAATACCACAATGACAAATAGTTAACAAAAATAGTGTATTACATACCCTTCATTTATCCACACAGCCCGTATCGTCTCATTATAACTGCCCTCCCCCTCGTGATGACTCAGCTCATCATCAGCTCTCACTATACGAATTAATTAGCATAAGTAAAACAAACTATCAATAATTACCTATAAATGTGAATGACATACCTGGCTCAGATGGAGGAGGTGTAGATCCACTCGCCATGTGATGGAGATGCAGAGGCCGTCAATCTACCTACTGCCGATGGTAGCGGTGCAGAGGTCGTGGGTCCTATAAGGATAAGAATAGATACCACAATGACATAAAGAATTATTAAATCAAATACTTGTTAAGGCAGTGAGATAGTGGACAGAAGCTGAGTAGTAGGCTCATTTCCCTGCACATATGGACAATGAAAGGCATGGTTAGAAAACATATATTACATATATTATATGAATTAATTAAATGTTACAGAATTACACTGAATTCAAAATATGCTTATAAGTGCTTATGATATCAAAAAAAAAACAACTAAAACCTTTCATGCAACCATGCTCAATAGAGAAAATTTTAAGAAAGGCACACTTAATGGTAAGATAATACTCTTGTTTCAGAATAAGACTTTAGTCTATCAAAATTTGGAATTCATGTATATGCCTAAAAAAGTTTCAGGCCATTACTATATTTCTATACCATATTACAGCTAACTCAAGAAAGAAATATATGCTGTAATGGGAAAAAAAATGCTAAGTTCCTAAGTTGCTAACCCTGCACCTACCCAAATTCTAGCCCACACGAAAGGGTTGGTCAGTCAAAAGAAGATAGGGATGTCTTATTTTAGCAATACTAAAGTTGTTTATTTAAAACTTTTTTAGGATGTTGTTGAATCTTTTGACCTCTTCTGATTATATTGATATTTAATACTTTTGCAGTGCTGAACTTTGACCTCTTCCTAACTTCTTCACAACATCTTCCAAGATGAATTCAAAGACAAAACTAAAATAAATCATAATACTGAAGTTCAAGAAAAACTATGAATGATATAAATTTTAATGAAAACTCTAATCTATAGCTTGATGAGAAACTAGTGAACATGACCTTATACTAAGATTATCAATAAAAACAAGATATTCAATCTCTCATGTAAAATAAAGTGATCTAGGTTAAAAGAGGAAGATAGTTTCTTAATTTGACTTGTTAAGAGATACCTATCTTAATCTAGGAAATGCAAGATCTCCAAAAGTTAAAAGATCTCTTTCTTTCTTTCCTTGTTGTTGAAAAAGTACACTTAAACCAATTCTCTCAATACTTGATCATACATCTTCTCTAAATAAAGAAAAAATATATATAAACCTCTTCTTATCTCTCTATACTTTTCATTAACTGCCGTAATAAAAAAAACTTATGTAATAGATCTATCCTTAAAACTGAACTCCACGACTTTATATTAGTTTACTAGTTCCTCCATTTCAGTTATTTTCTCACAGGTTGTGTTGGTCATATTTTAGACTTGTCTTTTGTAGTTTAAAAATCATGTACTCTTGCCTATTTATAGGCTAATTACTACATGAAGATATGATGTGTTTTTTTTATGCTGCTCTCATACATCCCCGGTTCTTTCCTCTGTTCTATGCTTGTTATCTAATATAACATCATCTCCCAGTGTAAGTTGCAGGCGATTGGAGGTGCTCCATGTAGAGGCACCCTTGCAGGGAGGAGTTCAACATGAATAAATTAATGGGACTGGCTACAACCTGTAGCTTCTCCTGCAGCCGGCTCTAAAATAATCTGTGAACGGCGCAGACTTGCATAAATCTTATTCTTGTAAGTACCCTTTTAATTCAACTATTATTATCTACACACCAAAAAGGACAAAACCTCAAAAGAACGGCGCCCTCTCCAGCCTTGAGAGTGGATCTTCAGACCTGGACAAAGAGATGTGGAATCTCCTTGTGCCATATGCACTGAACTTAAAGCAAGTGAAAGCAAGAGCATTATGGGCGGACAAGGTGCATCATGGAAATGGAAGGGGAAGCTAGGTGGGGGGAGGGGCAGGGAGGGAGGAGGAAGGGGGCAGGGGGCGGGGGCAGGTGGGGGGATGGGAGCCCTCCGGCACAGAGGCACTAGCAGGGAGAGAGATAGAGAGATCCAGAGAGAGAGACAGAGGGACAGAGGGAGGGCCGGAGGGGGAGAAGGGGAAGCTAGGTGGGGGGAGGGGGTAGGGAGGGAGGAGGAAGGGGGCAGGGGGAAGAAGCGACCATGGGGGGGGGGGGGGAGTGGGAGACAGGACCTTACGGGGCGATGGAGAGGCGGAGTGGCGACGGGGATCTCCACACTTACGGTGGCGGCGACGACGTCATCCACAGCGGCTGCAAGGGGGGGGGGGAGTGGGACTTACCGGCGATGGAGAGGCGGGCGTGGCGACGGGGATCTCCACACTTACGGCGGCGGCGACGACGTCATCCACAGCGGCTGCAGGCGGCGGGGATCTCCTCAGCGGCGACGACGTCGACGGTGGCGGTCGGAGTCAATAGCGGCCGCAGGCGGCGGCGAGCTCCTCAGCAACTCCAGCAGCGACGGGAGGGAGGGAACGTCGTCGACGCAGACGGGAGGGAAAGGGGAGGGAAAGGTTGGTCTGGTCGACGAGAGGGAAAGGTTGTTCGAGAGGGAAAATAGGGCGACAGAGACCGACTTTGCGACCGACATTAGGTCCGTCTCAAAATCGGTCTCTGAAATGCAACCGACAGTATCCGTCGCTAGTCGGTCTCTTACAGAGACCGAGTTTGCGACCGATACAATCGGTCGCAAATGTGGTCGCTATATCCGCTTTCTTGTAGTGATAAGCGATATCTCAAGACAGCAAGTAACATGTAGAGCAAAGAGAGATAGTAGTTGAATGGTAGCAGTAGAACAAGAGAGTACGATAGTAGTCGCTTAATAATAGGACAAAAGCAGTTCAGTAATAGTCAGTGGTAGTGCAGTACGTCTGAACTAATAGACTAACAGTAACAGTATAACAGTCAGATGTCTAGCTAATTCAGAACAGTCAGTCAGAACTGGTGCAAATGCAGACACTGTCATTAACCCCTGCAGGTATTTTCGGGTGGCTCTCTGCCCCCAGGACTAGATTGAAACCCCTCGGACACTGTCTGTGCCCTCAGCAATATGCATTCAAGTCCAGTAGAGTCACAAGACCCATTATAGCGCCAGACAGTTAAGAATAGTACAAAACAGTAGGAGCCACGATAGCTCAAAGGGTCCTAAGAGAGTACTTTCAAGAGTTCAAGAATGTCATGTCAGGATGTGCGAGAACATTAGTACGATCATGTCACAGAACAATGTTCATTAGTAGTTCAAGACTATCATAACCAGAGCGAGTTCAAGAGCAAGTAACACGAACAAGATTTTCAAGAGATTAACGACTATCAAGTCAATAACGATGGTTCGAAGTGTCGTAGTGTCATGTCCATAATGATTTCAAGCATAACAAGTCAGGTGAATAGGATTTCAGGATAATAATAATGATCAAGAGAGAGTTTGACGACATAAGGTTCTTTTGCCTTAATTCGATTAATAATCTTGCGGTCATGTATCATTGTCGATAGCTTCGAGAGATTCAAGACGAGGGAGAGCGAGAGAGAGAGAGCATTCTAAGGTCGTTTGGATCTTACTGATCCTAAAGGGTGACATAGGTATTAAGGTACAACCAGCTCGTCAACCATGTGGGAATCCATGGACAAGGAGATTTACGAAGGCCTTGAACAAGGATTCACTAGTCCGGTAGAAGGAATATCCGACGGAGAGTTCGTCCAAGTCAAGAGAGAGTGTGTATATAGAAACAAGTGTCCGACGTTCTAGAGGAATTATAGAACAGTGGAGCGTCGGTAACGGTATTCCCAAAACATCGTGAGAAACGAAGACAAGTCTATTTAAATAGATGGGACAATTTTAAATGCAATATTGAAATAACTTACCAGATAATTTATGAGATAAATTCCATGTCAAGTCAAGTTATATTGGATGGTTCAAGTGTGTGCATGTGTCATGAAGAATCATAGACATGAAAGGTCATGTGAAAGACTTTTAATTAATTAAAATATATCTAAGATTAACAACTTCGTTTACTGTGTTTAAAAGAGTTAACAGGGCATGATATCACTGTAGAAAATCAAGACTTGCAGAAATATGGGGTTTTCATGGAAAACTCTAGAAGGCGACGTACCCCTGTAAGGATCGCGACGGGGTACAGTCAGATCGCGAGGGGTCAATCAAGGGTCGCGACAGGTCGGTCAGAACAGGCTGCCAGATCACGACGGCAGGGCCTGTCACGTTAAGAACGCGACGGGTAACACTGTCGCGATAAGACCTCAGAACGTGGCCTATCGGGCTGTCGCGTTCTCAGGGTTTGTACCTGAGTCTGAGCGGGGATAGGACAGTGCATCGGATTGCGGACCAGGTTTCTATCTTTTGACACATGGTGCTTCATAAATTCATAACTAATTGTACAAGCGATGAAAAATTAGGAAATCACCTACAAAAGGATCTAGACATACGAGGGTACTTAGTAAATCAGAATTTGAAAACATACATGGTTTCAGCATGCTTTAGTCATGAGTATTCAAGAAGAACAGGGAACAGTGAACAGTCGAGGTAAAATCATTAATTCGCGAAGTAGGGTGGATGAAATTAGGCTTTTAGGGGCGAAAGATTCCTAACAATCATCAGTATCACCAGTAAAAATTTCATGGCATGTAATAGAGTATTCAAAGAGATATAAATTAACCATGAAGGTTCGGAGTCGAAGGGTTTGCAGGACTTCAAAAATCAAGAACGAAATATAGAGTGAACGAAAAATTGTGAAATGAAAGGGGTTTCGATCCTGATACATGGAACAATCTACAGAAACGTTTAATTGGGTTTTGCTCGTGAGAATGCCTACCTTGGTTCGTTTTCCTCTTCTAGGGCTAGAACTTGAAGAACGGGGTTGATGTCTTGAGATCTCCTTCTCCCCACGAGTTCTCCTCCTCCTTGGCTTCCTCTCCACGTCCAGAAACCCTTGGCAACAAGCTAGGGTCGGCCATGGGGGATTTAAGGTTTATTCATGCTTGTTGGGTTGTTATTTCCTAATAGGACTCTAACCCCCATTAATTCTGAATTTCCTATTTCTTAACCTCCTTCCAAGTTTTCCACTTCCTATTTGGGTTAAGAGGGGAGCTAAATTCGTGGCCAAGATATTAGGGTAAGTTTAGGAATCTAATTCTAACTCAAACTAGCTATTTTTCTTATTAAATAACCCTGTTCTATTTAGGTAATATTAAGTTACGAATTTAGGGTATTTTCCTATTATTCCTCTTTTAAAAATCCCTATTTTGGCCCAATAAATTTTAGAGGGTCCATTTAACAAAGCCCATTACTCCTTTTCGTTTAATGGGTTTCATTTAATTCTCATTTCTTTGATTTTCCAATTAATTTAATTAATTTTATTTTTATATTATTAGATTTTCATTTTTCGAAAAATTTAGCTTGCTACAGAAGCACTCCTCGAGATAGCATTGACCGATTGACCATGGATCCCCGATATTTGTCTCCCTAATAGCCCAGGAGTCATGCCCCATCAACAGTTACAACCTCCCATCGCCAATCAATTGGTCTACCTCTCCGAGGCGTCCAGTAATGAACAGGTCGCAATGTGACTCCTCATGTCTCTGACCGTTATAGCCCAACGATCTTCATCAAGGGAATTAATCACAAGACCGTTGGTATGCCGTTACGGCAAACTGCCGGGGAACCGTTTGGCCCATGTCTACTTAAGGGGACCAAAGCCATCAATGCCAAGGTATGCAAAAAAAATATTTCTTTAGAGACTCCTTGCAGGCTTCCCTCTCAGAACCCGTTCTAACGTAAGCATCGGAGGGTTTCCCTCTGGTTCTTCAACCAGGGCCTCTTGACGCTCTTCCTCCTTCCTCGCAGGTTCACACATGTCCACCGGCCAGAGTTTCCCTACTCCATCTCATGGTGTAGTAGAGTGCAGGTACTCTAACCATGCATTATCTGCTTGCTACAGGTATGAAAGATATATGCAAGTTCTGAAATCAACAAATTAGAGGAATCTTCATCAGCCTCATCAATAAATATGCCTTAGATATCTTAGGAAGGGAGTCTTGCAAGTAGAAGCATCAAGTCCACGCCTTTCTGATGAAGAACACTTTCTTAGAACTTCTGGAAGGCTTCAGGCTTCTACAAGTTCAGAGCTTCATGTAGATCTCTCCAGGGCAAGAAACCCTTATTCTGAACTCTAGGGCACAAGATGGGATCTTGGGTGCGTGAGAACTCTCCCAAATCATGAGAACATGTTGTATTTATATTCCCAAAGGATTCATCAAAGTTTGGAAAGAGTTGGATCTTTGTAGGACTTTGTTTAAGAAAGTCTGTATGTAGAAACGCCGAAATCGGTCGATCGAAATCTTCAGATCGATCGTTCGATTTTTTACTTAACTTCAACTGTCCCTTTGGTTGGCAAATCGACTGACAAAGCGGCTGGTCAACCGGTCGTCCAATGTCGAAGAATCGATCATCTGGTTTTTTGACTGTCCTAGTGCTAATCTGTACTGGTTAGGTCGGTCGACTGAAATCACCAAATCGATCGTCTGATCTTTTCTTCACCAATCAAAACCTTGGTCGTCAACCAATTGGCCTTTTCACCATCAATCAATTGGACTGAACATCAATTGATTGGTTAATAATCGGTCGAACGAAATCCCCAAATTGCTCGTCCGATTTCCTACTTGACCATCAATCGATTGGGCCTTGCTCTTCAATCGATTGGCCTTGACTTCATTAATCGATTGGAGCTTCACATAATCGGTCGACCGATTCAGAGCATGTGTCGACACCTCTTGATAATCGGTCGATCGATTTACTAAGTTCGGTCCTCCGATTTTAGTTCTTCTTCTAGTCTTGTCTTTTCTTTTTGTCCAAATCTCGGGCTTTGTAATGTCCACTTCAAGTGCGACTTGTAGACACTTTTACTGCACACTTAACACATAAATTATACCCTCAAATCACATATAAATAATTCAAACACTTGGGTGAAGAACATGAATTATACTTAGTGTCTTTGTGATTTTCTCAATATGAGTTAAATTTAGTGTTTTTGTGATCATCAAAATCTACAGAGTACAACATCTACTGGCTTCTCTTGACAATGTTTATAGCCCTATTCACCTCCTTCTAAGGCTAGTCATAGTCTTGATCTTTTCAATGGGAGCAAGTGTTTCATTGATATGGGCTCCATGCATTATTTTACTTTATCTCCTTTTTAATGCCAAAGCAATATAAATAGACTTTGAGAGCCTTTGTAATTAAGAAACAATAAGAACAAATCAACAACAAAAGAGAGAAAAGTAGGAAGGAAGAAAGAAAATACAAGATGAGAGTTAGTCTCTCCTATAAATTGAAGGCTAAAGATCGAGCTCTATAAATATATTATCTTTTATCTATTGTTATTTTATTTCTCATTGTGTGTCGAGTGTTTCTTCTTTCCATATATATGGATCCAAAATGGAAGGAAGAAAAATAGGACAAAAAGCATTATATAGGGCCGGTTGCCTTCTTGTTTCAGGAATTCAGGGTCTCCTTTCTTCCTTCTTCTTGAAAGTGGGCAGTATTCAAAGGGAAAATATGAGAGTTGGAGAATGATATTGATCCAGAAAACAAAGGGAGGGGACAAAAACATAATTGGTGTGGTTTCGCCATGAAAGCAATAGATTAAGTAGATCGAAATATTCTTCTTCAGCCTCATCGAATAAGTACTACGTACTCTCTTAATTAAGACTGGTCGTCAGACGATCGAAGTTCTAAACAAGTGAAGAACAAACTACCTTCTTTGATCAATAATTAATTGGCAAATTTCAGCAAAGTCATGGTGCCAATTTCAGTGATATAGGTTGTACGTAGTTAAAAATATTAGTCAATTTAATTAGCCTTGACGGCTCAGTTAATATTGACATTAATTTGTTAATTGGACTTTAGAATTTTGGGTTTTATTAATTTACATTTTCTAGGGTTCGCATTGGTTTTTCTCTTAGATCTCTACATCCAAATCTATATAGGTGTTTTACTTTCAACTATTAAATACTATTGCTTTTGACCACGGAACAAAAAATTCTTTATTGTATTTTTTTTGTAACTAACTTCTAATCTATATAATCTTGAACTCATAAAACCGAAATTTTCTTAGAAGCAAGACCATTTTAGAGCCTTTCTGATTATTTTTACTATGAGCATACATTTAGCATTTCTATCGTAAGCATCGTATGTTCTATGGTGAATTTTTTCTGAGGTGAACATTTTATCATATTTCAGTATTTTATACTAGTTATCTTAAACCTAAATTAGTTATTGTGTCATAGTCAACATACTCATTGCAAACAATAATACACACCGTGGAATATCATATTATTGCCATCAATCCTAATTACTTATCTTCATTTAATTTAAATTAGGACTGCAACCGCGTCGGGTTCGGAATCGGAAACACAGATTCCGATTCTGATAACCGAAATATAATTCTGATTCCGATAAAATCAGAATGGTTAATTTCGATTCAGTTCTGATTCTGATAACATTACTGGAATCAAAATTCCGATAAACTAAGGTGTTTACCATGATTTTTGCCTTTTGAATTTATGGATAATTTATCGAAATAATCGATACCGATTTCGATTATTTTTCAATTCCGATTTCGATTTCGATAACTTATTGGAATATGTAATACCGATTTCAATAAACTATCAGTATCATTTTTAATTCCGAAATTAATAATTTTATCAGAATCAGATCGGAATATCAGAATATCGGGTTCCGTTTATAGCCCTAATTTAACTCTGTATTTAGAGGGGGAATCTTGCCCCCTAGCCCCAAGCCCACAAGGCCCAACATGGCCTAGACAAGAAGTTAGTCCACGCTGTTCAACCTAAAAATCAGACAATACCCTTTATGAGTACATGGGCTGCATTGGGCCAACCGTCGGACTAGAGAGTTTTAGCCCGTGGTCTCTAAAGATTGGCAGCCCTACCATGTCGGAACGGATGGTCAGTTTTCGGCCCAGTGGGTCATGAGGTCGGCCCGACTTTTCTCGGCCCATGAAACCTTGGAAGATTTGATGATTCAGAGTGTTCTTGGGAGAGCCAACCTTCCTTCCTGCCCATTGCGACCGGTCTGGTCAATTGAACTCAAACAGGTGAAAGATGGAGAAAGGACCCCTCTAATTGGAGTTTGGATCTTCTCTATATATGGGAGGATCGGTGTGAGAGAAAATTTTGCAAAAGATCTATTTTTTCTGAAGTTTTTTCATGTTTTGATTTAACTTTTTTTTTCAAAACACAATAGATAGATCTCGCCTAAGCCTTGACATATAATGAGAAGATCAGACTTTTATAATTAACATCAAGCGTTTCCTCGTTAAGGTGTTAATTGGACCCGACCGGGCTAAAGGCTCGGTGGCCTGGTCTAATTTTACACGGATTTGGGCTGAATATTTTAACTTCTTTTAAATTTTGAGTTTGGCCCGGCCCGACCCAAAGTAAGATTGGGTCGGGCCCGGATTTGGCTCGGCCCAGCCCAGACGGCTCGGTGATCTAATATTTTTTTTAAGAAAGTAAGTAACTGGTGGTAATTCTTATATTATAAATTTTAGATTGAAAATTATGTTGTAGAGTTATGTTTAATGACTTAAATTTATTTCATATTTGCTACAACTAGCTAGAAATAAGCTTATCTATATTAGTTTAATGTTTATTTTATTCTTTTTGATTCAATGAACACTAATTTTATTATAAAAATAATAAGAATATTTTAAAAAAGTAAAACCGGGCCGAGCCAGATCTTACCTAATTGTCTCGAACTAGACTCAGTTTCTAAAAATCAAGTTTCACCACGAGCTGGACCAGACTTGAGCCGATCGATTAAAGATCGAGCTGAACCAGGGCCAACCCAGACCCGGTCTAAGACTGGTCCATTGCCACCCCTATTCCTCATACGAGACATATTTATTGCCCTTTCTTATACATTTAATAATATGTTTTTGATCTTTTATTGTGTAGGCACAAGCTGTTGAGAAAAGCAAAAATACACTTCCAATATATTTAAAGAGTGTAGTAAACATCTCTCTTAATTTATATTATTCAAACTCAACATACACATGAGCTAGTAGCAAAGACAACAATCATTTCACAGAAGTTGCAACAACAACCAGGAACAAGACTTGAATAAGTGCACTCAAACGTCTTGGTGGCTCTCTCTCTAGTTCCCTAGAGAGAGAAGCTCTGGTTCTTGTGGCCGCGGCCATGGTCTCCCAGGAAGGGGCGCGCCCCCCTCCTCGGCCTCCCCTTCTTCCCCTGCTTCGGATCATCCATCATCACTGCTAACTAAAAGTTATGCTCGAGTTCTCGCGGATGTGCCCTTGTTTGCACCGGTCTCTATCGATGTTCATCCACCAGCCTTTACAGATCTTGGAGAGCCGGTGGTTTTCTTCTCCTCGGAAGAGATTGCTGCTACTCTTAAGCCTCTCCAGTTTGCTATAATTACTAAAACTCCCTATGGTCGACCTCCTTTTCAAGAGATCAAGCAGCTGCTTCAACAACGACTAGGTCTTGGCCATCAATTTATCATTGCTGCCCTGGACAATCGCCATCTTCTGCTCTGATGTACCTTAGAGGATGATTACTTGCGCCTCTTGCTGCGTGAACACCTTCTTGTGAAGGGCTTTCTATTCAAGTTCCTAAAGTGGACAATCGATTTTGAATGTGGGAAGGAGCCCCCAATCGCGCCGGTTTGGGTAGAATTTCCTGCCTTGAAACCAAATCTGTTTCACGAATCTTGTATTCGCTCTGTTACAGGAAATATTGGGCGGGTCTTGCAGGTGGCACTGCGTACATCTCAACTCACAAATGCCACAGCGGCTTATGCATGCGTCGAACTTGATCTCCTGAAGGATAAACCCTCAAGGGTTTGGATAGGAATGGGGTCGGCTGGGTTTTGGCAGAAGATCATGTACCAACGTGTGCCAGAATACTGCACATCATGCTGTCTGATGAGCCATGATACCTCGAACTGCAATCACTCACAAATGTCAAGATCCAAAGACAGTCTACTGTAAAAGCTCCAGCAACTGTTGAGACAGATCTTCACACAGGTCAAAGGTGGACGCCGAAGACCAAATCTGTCAGGGTTCATCATTCAGGAAAATAGGGGCATGATTCTGACAGTCTGAAGCGAAAGGAACACGGTTCGGTTGCTCAAGGCTCGTTAGGACCTTTCTGATCTTGCCTGGAAGTGATGTCGCTGGCGAAGCAAGCTCTGCGGTGGCGCCTTCCACCGTCCTGCCGATCTCGCCACCGTTCACGGCAAATCCGATTCGCTCGAATGGAATCCAGCTGATTGTGGAAGCCTTGCTATGATTGACGCGGATCATCCGCTCCCAACGAAGATAACGCCGGCCTGCCTTGATCAATGCGAGCAAATTTCGCATCCCCCGGGAGACTCCTTGCTGCATAACGTCACTGCTTCCCTTGATCATTCACTCCAAGGAATGAAACATTCCCAACTGGTGCCTGCCACGATCAACGGAAGGAAACCCCGCCAGCTGGTGCCTGCCATGTTCTAGGCGTCGTAAGTGTGCTTCCACCGGAGATTCCTTGCCTGCTTCTCTTGCCACCGAAAATGGTGGGCCGATTCTGCTGGGCCCTTGTAACTCCACGGTGGACACGTTTAATCAGGCCGCCATGGAAGATGTGGGCGCCAACGTGGATAATTCTCAAGCTTCTAAGGAGTCTATACAACAGCTAAGTTATATGGGAGATCTTCCAGCAGGACGTGAGGAAGTGATAATTAACAAGGCGGCTTTTCTTCCAGCTTCTACACAGGTGCAAGTGGCGCAGGATGTGCAAGTAGAACCTCTTCCTGTGGGGAGCGCTGATGAAGCTACTGCAGATACTCAAATTGCAGCTAAGGCATTACCCCCTTGACGTTTGCACAAGTAGTCTGTCAGTCTCCTAGGTCCCCAATTGTTCCGGCAGAGCGGATTCATGGTGAGTGCTCCAACACCCTTTCTAGCAGTTCTTCCTCTGGACGTCGGAAAATCATTTCTCATCCTTCTCGTAAAGGGGGTGTTAGGATTTCTTTACCAGTCACTAGAGAACGTTCCCCTAGCCCGGTGCGGCAATTAGAGGCGATTAATGCGCCAGATACAGCTCTGGAAAATATATCACAGATTGGAGGACAAAGTTTACTTCTGTGGCCGAGCTTGCCAGGGCTAAAATATATTTATGCCTGAATTTAAATTTGATTTAGAGGTATCTGAAATGAATTTAGAGGAAGATATCATAGAGCGTTGTTCTCGAAGAAAAGGACAACGACCTGGGCAGTCCTTCGGCGTACTCATTCCTAGGACAGATCTTCTTTGGAGTTCTAGTTATCTCCTACTTTATTTTGGAATTGTGGACTCTGATTTCATAATTTCCCCTTATATATATAATAAATTGGCCCTCTTGGGCTTTTGGGAAAAAAAAAGTACCACGAAGTAAGTAGCAGAGTTCCTTGCTGCAACAACTAGTGCACAGTCCAAAGCGGGCACCTAATTAGGAAGTATATCAGATGAGCGCCCTCTGTAGTACCCCGGAAATTCATTAATTTAAAAGTATGGATAAATTAAAATTTTATCAATTAATAATTCAATTAGTTAAAACGGTACGCATCATTATTGCTTATGTATAAACCCCTATAAAAAACTTCGTAAAAATAGTAGTTTTACTTTAAACAATGTTCTCTAATGACCCATCATGAAATTTGGGCATAGAAAAATCATTTGAACTAAGTTTAAGGAATTACGCGACTTATTATCGTAATTAAGGAATAAGTCGAAGAACCCATTATTTTATGACCTAAAGGGGGTTTTAAATTAAAATAAATATATGGATAGACTTTAAATAATATGGGTTAATAGTCCATTATGATAATCGGACCAATAGACAATCTTGACCCATGAATAAATTCTCTAACAAAAGGATAATTAACCCATTAAGTAAATTAAGTATATGGGTTGTACAATTGAGTCATACATAAGTTATTGGCCAAAAGCAAGAGCCCAACGAGGAATACAGATTAAAAATTTGGGATAAATAATACATCAAATTAAAATAAGAAATTGAATGAATAAATAAACTTAAATAAAATAAAAAAGGTGAATCAATAGAATTAAACTAAACCCATTAAGTTAATTAGTAATGGTTATCCTAAGGTCCAAGCATGAATTGTTGGGCCCAATGTGAAGAGCCCATCATGGGATGGGAGCTAATTAAGTGAAATTCGTACTTAAAATAATTATAATTAGAAAAGGGTTAAGATAAATACTAATTAACCCAAAATTATCCAAAGAAGGAGTCCTCATCCCATCCTAACCCTTGACCATGAAATTAGATCTCTCTTCAAGCGCTTTAGGTGAGAAATGCTAGAAAGGTGGAAGATAATGAAGAAATTCGGAGTTAATATTTAAATAAATTAAAAAGGGGTAAGATAATGACTAAACTAGCTTATAAATATCCTTACAAGAGTCCTAAACCTACCCAAATCCTCTACCCACGAAATTAAACCTCTTCCCATCCTATTAAGTAGATAATTGCTAGAAAGTAGGTGGATAATTGCTAATTTCGGAGTTGGAAGAGAAGAAGAGTTTGGAGTTGTATGGACTCTATTACCACCCTATACACCTCTCATCTGACCCTATCAACCCCATAGAACGTGGTTGGAGTTCTGGAGGACGAAGAGAAGGAGTTCTGGATGTGGAGAGCAAGGGGAGAAAGCTTGGATCAAGGAGGGATTTCTCTAATTCGTCAGTCAAACTAGGGCTTTCTACTTCACGAAAAAGGTAGGCAATCTCTATAGCTAAAATCGTGAAATAATTATCCTGGGTAGGCTTCATGTACCTCTTCAAAAGCCCTATGGTTTCGTTGTATTCTGTTCATCCATTTCGGTGAATTTAATTCATGTAGCCCTGCTATCACCATGAACCCGAAATCTCATGTTTTCTCTAATCCCCTGCACGTACTTGTTCCCATACTATGAGAAAATTCTCAATGATACTACAGTACAATATCTTTCAAACGCCCTTAGTTTCATTCTATTTCGATCTCCCATGAGGGAGAATAAATTCTTTGAATCTCTTTCAGATACATGCACCCGACCCTTCATGATTGCTTGTGAACCCCGTTCATGCTTGACTTCAGATCATGATAAAATTATTATAAATACTACATCCTATTAGCTTTTGAACGCCCCTGGTTTCGTAATTTTTCATCATGAATACACCTCTAATTAATTCATTGAATCCTGACTGCGCCTGTTTAGGTCACCGAAGAAGAGTACCTGATTAATGCATATATAAACCTTGTCTATTTTCAAATTAATCATGCATGTTGATAGATATACATGTCTACTTTCGTTTAAACTGGTTTCATGCTTTTTAAATCACCGTACGATTTTATTCTAAATTAGAATGACCCTGTGTAAAGAAGGGTCCACCCAGAGAAAAAGGGGAAAACCTGGACCGCCCCTGTTATCGCGGCGGCGCGATACGCCGCGATAACAGGAGTGTCGCGGTCGGCCTTCAGGCCGCGTCAGGAATGCGACGGGCCTCACCGTCGCGTTCCCAAACCCGAACCAGGCCAGGCCAGGCCGGTTCGCCTGTCGCGCCAGGCCGCACCGCCGCGGCCAGAACAGCGACGGGATACCCTGTCGCGACACGATGAGTAACGCGCCCATGCGCCCCATCGCTACATGATCGCGACGTGCAACCCTGTCGCCTTCTTTAAATTTCAGCCAGAACAAATAATTGTGCTCATATCCCTGCTGATTAGTCTATATACTCCTTAATTAGCCATGATTAACCCATGTTATAGTTAATTCGACTTGGTAAATTAATAAATGACATTAATGATATAATTTAATTATTTAAAATGACATTTGCACGACTTGTCACATCTTCAAGATTTCTTTACACTTACGCACACACAACATTATTAAATGCCATTTGACCTTGATAAATTACGCAATAATTATTCGGTAAATTAGCGAAATAAATGACTAAATTACCCTATTTTTATTAAATACAATTGTTTCCATTTTTACTCGTGCATTTTAAATACCGTTATCGTTTTCCCTCGGCTTCGAGCACTCGAGGCACGACGGACCCGTTTTCTACACACTTTTTCCTTGACTTGGACCACCTCTCCACCGGGAATACTCTCGACTGGACCAGGGACTCCTTGTCAAGACCTCCGTAAGTCTCCTTGGCTTTGGCGCACGTCCTTAGTCAACGAGCTGGTTGTACCCCAAATCCTGATACACATTAGGGATCAGTATGATCCATACCTTAGTGTTTTTCCTTCTCGTCTCGTGATCAATCCGAACCATTTGGCCGTGTTCACGACACGACTAAGTGGGGGTTGTGACTTCTACCAGACTGCCGGCACCCGACCTAGTGTTGTGCAACCGTTACTATCGGAATTTCACGTCGTTTTACGGAATGTCCCTATCTCATCTACTATCTATATCCTCTCATCTGTTCACGTTCTCTCTACTACTCTCATCTATATTTCTTGGTACTCTCTTGGCCATACAATTGATTGTCTAAATTAAACAAGCAAGTACTATATGCCAAAGCAATAGGGCCCGGTCTGGTCCTGGGAGGAGCTCCCGAGAGTGCTAGTTCCTTGCAAGGGTTACATGATCAGGATGTGTACGGCATGCATCCAGCGCCAGTTTACTATCTAGATTAATTTATGATAATCAATAAATCAATATATCAATCACTATGCAATCGTTCTCTGGGTTGACAAGATGCTCGACCAGAGGTGCTATCTCTACTAGTGCACCGTGGTGCAACCATTTACACTATTTCGTTACGTGGCCAATCATTTATCATTCTAATTTTACAATATCCCTGTTGAAAGTTTTATCATTCTCTTGCCATCATGTCCTATTACTCTCTTGACTATATTTTGATCGTTCTTCTAGTTAACCTGCATTACAAGACATTAATCACTTTAAGCATGCTTGTTTACACGAGATATTAAGTCCTACTGAGCGTTATCGCTCACCCTGCATTTTTGTTGTATGTGTTTCAGGTAAGTTAGGTGATGACCCTACGCACACCAATGGGAATGGACTGGAGTGATGAGCGATCCAGAGTCTTAGCGATGGAGAGTCCTTAGTACCTTAGAGTATAGTTAGATGTTTGCTTAATTATCTTTTCCAGTTGTAACGGTATTTTTGAGCCCTATGTTTCGGCTCAGAATTAGTGGTTGTAATAGTTAGATGATTTATCAATAAAATAAGAGTTTATTGTAAATAATGTTCATTAGTTACTCTGATATTTGCGGATGTGTGCACAATTTACTTTACCATACACGTTGTTCATGCCTCCCCGATTTATTCCGTTGCTAAATTGGCGGGGCATGACAGTTGGTATCAGAGCCTAGGATATCCTTATTAGGATTTTTGGTCTTAGGATGTTCTAGGTGAACTGCCCTGACATGTGTCTAAGTCAACTACCATACCTATGTGAGGATTGGGTAGAACCATGGTTAAGATCTGAATACATTATCTATATATATGTATCAACTTAAATATTACTTTAGCACCCTAATTCCAACCCTATTCTTTAAGGAACTCTTAATGGACGCCGAACGTATGCCCCTACAAGATGAAATGAGGTCAACTCAAAAGTTAGTCCGGACATGTCAGAAAGTCGCCCAACTGCTGAAAGGAGCCTTGAGGACGACCAAGAAGATTGGAAAAGCAGCTAAAAAGAACGAGAAGAAAAGATACAACCAAGACAAGAAGGTGAACACACAAAAGAACATAGCAAGATCATCTGCCTTCATTGTAGCAAGCCAGGTCATGTGACTAAGGAATGCTGGCGAAAGTAGGAGCATGTTTGCGATGTGGCAGTTTGGAGCATCGGATACGACTGCCCTCTTCTAAATTAAAGAACACACACTAACGCCAAGGATCTCAGCTCTATGACAATAGAGAATCACCAACGATGATAAGAGAATGAAAGGGAAGTGAAGCGGAAGGAATTTTGTAAATTTTGTAAAAAGCCAGGGCATCGAATTGATAATTGTTGGAAGAAATGGGGCAGATGTTTGCGTTGTGGAAGCCAACAACATCGCGTCATCGATTGCCCATAAAGAAGAACCAAACTCCACGCCAACAACAGTTACAAGCTCTTGTGGATATAAATCATGCCAATAAGGTGGACAAGGTATCATCACTAAACCCTTAGTTAAATTCATATCATTTTCCTGATAGCAAAGTCTTAAGTGGGGGAGATGATTGAATGAAATATTCCGAGTAGATAGGTAATCGTATCATATCATATGAATTTGGGGACCAAATTCTATTTAAGTGGGGGAGGATGTAGTACCCCGAAATCCATTAATTTAAAAGTATGTAAATTGAAATTTTATCAATTAATAATTCAATTAGTTAAAACGGTACGCATCATTATTGCTTATGTATAAACCCCTATAAAAAACTTCGTAAAATAGAGTTATACTTTAAAGAATGTTCTCTAATGACCCATCATGAAATTTGGGCATAGAAAAATCATTTGAACTAAGTTTAAGGAATTACGCGACTTATTATTGTAATTAAGGAATAAGTCGAAGAACCCATTATTTTATGACCTAAAGGGGTTTTAAATTAAAATAAACATGTGGATAGACTTTAAATAATATGGGTTAATAGTCCATTATGATAATCGGACCAATGGACAATCTTGACCCATGAATAAATTCTCTAACAAAAGGATATTAAACCCATTAAGTAAATTAAGTATATGGGTTGTACATTGAGCCATACATAAGTTATTGGGCCAAAAGCAGAGCCCAAATGAGGAATAAAGATTAGAAATATTGGGATAATAATACATCAAATAAAATAAGAAATTGAATGATAATAAACTTAAATAAGAATAAAAGGTGAATCAATAGAATTAAGCTAAAACCCATTAAGAAATTAGTAATGGGTTATCCTAAGGGTCCAAGCATGAATTGTTGGGCCCAAATGTGAAGAGCCTATCATGGGATGGCAGCTAATTAAGTGAAATTCGTACTTAAAATAATTAATAATTAGAAAAGGTTAGATAAATACTAATTAACCCAAAATTATCCAAAGAAGGAGTCCTCATCCCATCCTAACCCTTGACCATGAAATTAGATCTCTCTTCAAGCCAATTAGTGACAAATGCTAGAAAGGTGGAAGATAAATGAAGAAATTCGGAGTTAATATTTAAATAAATTAAAAAAGGGTAAGATAATGACTAAACTAGCTTATAAATATCCTTACAGAGTCCTAAACCTACCCAAACCCTCTACCCACGAAATTAAACCTCTTCCCCATCCTATTAAGTAGATAATTGCTAGAAGTAGTGGATAATTGCTAATTTCGGAGTTGGAAGAGAAGAGAAGAGTTTGGAGTTGTATGGACTCTATTACCACCCTATACACCTCTCATCTGACCCTATCAACCCCATAGAATGTGTTTGGAGTTCTGGAGGACGAAGAGAAGGAGTTCTGGACGTGGAGAGCAGGGGAGAAAGCTTGGATCAAGGAGGGATTTCTCTTAATTCGTCACTCAAACTAGGGCTTTCTTACTTCACGAAAAAGGTAGACAATCTCTCAAGCTAAAATCGTGAAATAATTACCCTAGGTAGGCTTCATATACCTCTTCAAAATCCCTATGGTTTCGTTGTATTTTGTTCATCCATTTCGGTGAATTTAATTCATGAATCCCTGCTGTCACTATGAACCCAAAATCTCATGTTTTCTCTAATCCCCTGCACGTACTTGTTCCCATGCTATGATAAAATTCTCAATGATACTACAGTACAATAGCTTTCAAATCCCTTGGTTTCATTCTATTTCGATCTCCCATGAGGGAGAATAAATTCTTTGAATCTATGTCAGATACATGCACCCGACCCTTCATGATTGCTTCTGAACCCCGTTCATGCTTGACTTCATATCATGATAAAATTATTATAACTACTACTTCTGTTAGCTTTTGACGCCCCTAGTTTCGTAATTTTTCATCATATATACACCTCTAATTAATTCGTTGAACCCTGACTGCGCCTATTTAGGTCACCAAAAAGTAACATGATCAATGCATATATAAACCTTGTCTATTTTCAAATAATCGTGCATGTTGATAGATATACATGTCTACTTTCCTTTAAAACTGGTTTCATGCTTTTGGATCACCGTGTAATTTTATACTGAATTTAGAATGACCCTGTGTAAAGAAGGGTCCCCCTAGAGAAAATGGGGAAAACCTGGACCGCCCCTGTTATCGCGGCGGCGCGATACGCCGCGATAACAGGAGTGTCGCGGTCTGCGTCAGGAACGCGACGGGCCTCGCCGCCGCGTTCCCAAACCCGAACCAGGCCAGGCCAGGCCAGTTCTCCTGTCGCGCCAGGCTGCACCGCCGCGGCCAGAACCGCAACGGGATACCCCGTCGCGACACGATGAGTAACGCGCCCATGCGCCCCGTCGCTACATGATCGCGACGTGCAACCCCGTCGCCTTCTTTAAATTTCGGCCAGAACAAATAATTGTGCTCATATCCCTGCTGATTAGTCTATATACTCCTTAATTAGCCATGATTAACCCATGTTAAAGTTAATTCGACTTGGTAAATTAGTAAATGGCATTAATGATATAAATTTAATATTTAAAATGACATTTGTACGACTTGCCACATCCTCAAGATTTCTTTACACTTACGCACACACAACATTATTAATGCCATTTGACCTTGATAATTACGCAATAATATATTCGGTAAATTAGCAAAATAAATGACTAAATTACCCTATTTTTATTAAATACAATTGTTTCCGTTTTTACTCGCGCATTTTAAATACCGTTATCGTTTTCCCTCGGCTTCGAGCACTCGAGGCACGACGGACCCATTTTCTACACCTTTTTCCTTGACTTGGACCACCTCTCCACCGGGAATACTCTCGACTGGACCAGGGACTCCTTGTCAAGACCTCCGTAAGTCTCCTTGGCTTTGGCGCACGCGTCCTTAGTCAACGAGCTGGTTGTACCCAAAATCCCGATACACATTAGGGATCAGTACGATCGATGCCTTAGTGTTTTTCCTTCTCGTCTCGAGATCACTCTGAACCATTTGGCCGTGTTCACGACACGACTAAGTGGGGTTGTGACTTCTACCAGACTGTCGGCACCCGACCTGGTGTTGTGCAACCGTTACTATCAGAATTTCACATCGTTTTACGGAAATGTCCCTATCTCGTCTACTATCTATATCATCTCATCTGTTCACGTTCTCTCTACTACTCTCATCTATTTCTTGGTACTCTCTTGATTGTCTAAATTAAACAAGCAAGTACTATATGCCAAAGCAATAGGGCCCGATCTGGTCCTAGGAGGAGCTCCCGAAGAGTGCTAGTTCCTTGCAAGGGTTACATGATCAGGATGTGTACGGCATACATCCAGCGCCAGTTACTATCTAGATTAATTTATGACAATAAATATATCAATCACTATGCAATCGTTCTCTGGGTTGACAAGATGCTCGACAGAGGTGCTATCTCTACTGGTGCACCGTGGTGCAACCATTTACACTATTTTGTTACATGGCCAATCATTTATCATTCTAGTTTTACAATATCCCTGTTGAAAGTTTTATCATTCTCTTGCCATCATGTCCTATTACTCTCTTGACTATATTTTGATCGTTCTCTCTAGTTAACCTGCATTACAAGACATTAATCACTTTAAGCATGCTTGTTTACACGAGATATTAAGTCCTACTGAGCGTTATCGCTCACCCTGTATTTTGTTGTATGTGTTTCAGGTAAGTCAGGTGATGACCCTACGCACACCAATGGGAATGGACTGGAGTGATGAGCGACCCAGAGTCCTAGCGATGGAGAGTCCTTAGTACCTTAGAGTATAGTTAGATGTTTGCTTAATTATCTTTTCCAGTTGTAACGGTATTTTTGAGCCCTATGTTTCGGCTCAGAATTAGTGGTTGTAATAGTTAGGTGATTTATCAATAAAATAAAGAATTTATTGCAAACAATGTTCATTAGTTACTCTGATATTTGCGAATGTGTGCACAATTTACTTTACCATACACGTTGTTCATGCCTCCCCGATTTATTTCGCTGCTAAATTGGCGGGGCATGACACCCTCAGTGTAGGCAAACCTTCCCAGACCCTCTCTGCAGGTGCAATCTACTAGCTGTGGGTACCAAATAAGATCATCCTGTGATAGGAAGTGACAACGGGCACAGTCCCCGGCTTCACCTTGAACACCTGGAATGCTTGGTGCCGGGAGTTCCATATGGAGGTGTCGGTGTGGCAGACGGCGACATCCGCCACCTTGCTGCCGTCCTCCCCGATTAGAGGCACCCTGTAGGCGTTGGCAGTGAGCTCATGACAGAAAAACACGGTGTAGGGATACGGCGCCGTGTGGCAGCCGACGGCCGCTAGAGTCTCCAGTTTGGATGACCTCACGGTGTAGTATTGCACCTTCTGTGCGCCCTTCTCGCCGAACTCCGTCGAGGTTGCCCGGATGCCACGGCTTTTTAGGCTGGAGGTGACGAAGTCGACCATGGACTCTAGCGAGGTGGCACAGTACCCGTTCACCTCGGCATCTTTCACGCCCTCGCACCCCTTCAGGGTCTCCCTCATGTCAGTCGCTTCCGTGGAGTTAGGTTCAAGGGAGAAGCGGGCCAGTAACTCCGGGTGCTTCTTCGAGGAGAAGGGAATGGCGTCGGAGATTGCACGGGGGATGAAGGCAGTGGCGCGAGCGTTCCTAATGAAGTGAAGCTTCATCTATGTGCCCTAGAGGAGTGGGGTCGTCAGGGATCACGGTGCCAGCGGCGGAGTAGTAGTATTTGACATAGCGCGAAACACTCACTCCCTTCCCATACGTGGCATCTATGACATCTAAGAGAAGAGAAAGCTACACAATTTGAGAGAGAGAGAGAGAGAGAGAGAGAGAGAGAGAGAGAGTGTGTGTGTGTGTGTGTGACGACCCTCATTATACCGGTACGGTTATACCACCCACGTCGGTATAGCGAGCGTTGCCACAGTGGGACATTTACCCAAACAATACGAACAGCTGAGATACACGCGAATATACAACAGAGTAGCGGAAGTAAAAGACAACTGTCTTCAATCATTCATCATCCACATTTAAACATACATGATTGATAACATTTAGAACTAAAAGTCCACATAATTCTTTGCTGAAAATTTAAAACACAATGTCCACACTTATACAATTTTCTCATGATAGTTCTAGTACAATGTCACTTTTACATACTATGAAAACACAAAAGGGTACAACTGCTCCACAGTCTAATCTCCGCGCTTGGAGTCCGTCTCCACCGTCTCCTCCAACGGTGCCACGTCACCAACTACACCTGTACGCCGAAGCAAGAAGTGAGTCTTAAAGACTCAGCAAGCAACACCACTCATAACATACACGTATAAGTCATAGTGGTTCTACATGCACATTCACAAATTGCAACATATGGCATGCTAGTCATTTGAAAGTTGCATCCTATCATGAAAGTTCTACAATTTAATACATGGATCATGCTTTCAGATTTCTAAGAACAAAACTTATCTATCACATGCTCTCTATTCAATTTACTCATGGAATTTTGCCTTTAAAGAACCGAGACATGAGAGCTACCAATATGAACACTGTGCATATATGGAGGGAAACACAACTAGCATGGATTTTACATCTTCTTAAGCACATACATAGACATTTTCACATGCTTTAAGTTGCTGGTTTCACATGGTTTAATGGCTGTAAACCTACACATTAGAGCTACAATGTTGTTTAAAACATACCATATGAACAACCAATCATGCTATTTTGTACACGTGCTCATCAATTATCCCTAACATAGATTCTAGACATTTTCGCACATATAAACATGATGATAACAACATGAAATTTCTGATTTCACATGGTTTTAGATTTGTCTCACATGGATTTCAATGTCATATTCTCACATTTTTAGTTTCACATTTTCTTTACACAAGTTTCCAATTCACATGGTTGCACTTTGCACATACACATTTCACATTGTTCACTTACACATTAACACATGAACACATACACATTACACATTACACATTCACATTTTAGGTGCCGTGACACATAGTCCAAACCACCAAAGAAGGACATATAAACATCACATTACACATAGACGCCATCTAGGCAATTCAATGGCGACTCTTGGACTGCGCAGACCGGGAGAACAAGTCTCCAC
This sequence comes from Colocasia esculenta, assembly GCA_014218235.1. Lineage (NCBI taxonomy): Eukaryota > Viridiplantae > Streptophyta > Magnoliopsida > Alismatales > Araceae > Colocasia > Colocasia esculenta. The sequence goes on from JACBKR010000723.1 coordinate 37,994, forward strand.
CCTAACCAGTGGTACTTGTCCACCTCCAGGATTTCCCCCTAATGCCCTTAGGGTCACTTACACATTGAACCTTCTCAGGGGGACTTTTCCCTGATACGGTTCCACTGCCCTCTGTGGAAGCAATGTCACACTTGGCACAATTTACACATTACACGTTTTTACCGATTTTAGCACATAGGTTTACACATGTCACTCTCAATTCATTCACTTTCTCACTCACATGCACACTCTCTGTTTTCCTATCATGATGCTACAGATTTAAAAAAAAAATGTAGCATTCAGGAAATTTCACTAATCAGTTCGGATTACACCTAAATCGAATTATTTCACATTGGCATGCATAAATTCACAATTTACATGGAAAATTCATATTACATTAAATACTGGTCCAAATGACCTGAAACTTTAACCACATGTTAATTTCGGGTTTAGGATTCCTCATGCAAATTTTCATATTTTTCTGAACTAAAACGAAATTACAGAAAATCTAACATTTATTTCACATGCTATCCGCAATTTGATTTAACATGGAGTTAAACTTAAGTACAATTTTAACCGCTCACTGTCTAAACCCTAACAGGCATGGAACCACAGAATTATTCTTGAATTCATTGGACAATCCATTAATTTATGGAAGATTTATCATGACCTAGCACGATCTCTATTTACCTAAACAAATTTTGCAATAATTTACACAAACATGGGAATAATCTCAGAAATTTAGAACAGGGACTGAACATCACATGCATAATCCTCACAAATTAGGGCATTCAGACTTGTCCTAAATCATGCAAACATGGTTTAACAAGATCAAAACTCATCACATGTATTTTCATGAAATAATTAAGCCCTATCATTCATGATGATCCATCCACACACCACATTCATCACATCAACAATATACATAGCATATAAATGATCTACAGTATATCCTCATCGCGAAACATATCGAAAGTAGTCGTATAGAAGGGCAGAACAGCTTGCTGTTCTGCTCTGATGAACTTGGCGGCGGTCTCTGGCCGCTAGTCCAGTGTAAACGGCATAGTCGATGGACGCCAAGCATGATCTCAGCGTCAAGGGACCTTGCCGTTAATGTCGGGTCTGTGCAGAACACAGACCCGAGCTCCAAAGATAGGGTGAATGTGGGGATCTAGGACTCGAGGGAAAATTCATAAAAATTGTAGAATCAACCTAGACACATATGCTGACGTTATGGTTAGTTACTTGACTTTAGAAAAATACACCAATAGAATTAGAGCTCGGTGAAGCTCTCCTTGGGCATCCCAAGAAGTTGCAAGGGGCCTCCAAGATCACCTCCCTCTGGTTCTTGGATGAAGATGGCTCCAAGGTACGGCCGGGGAAGTCTCCTCCTTCAGTCCAGCTAGCTTCTTGTCGAGGAAGATGGCCGGATCCAGCTTCAGAGGGTCAGATCTTTGGTGCAAGGTGGGGTTTTTCCTCAGTTCAGAACTAGGGTTTTCTCCTCTGGTTTCTCTCTTGCAAAAGGGTGAAGAGAGGGTTTGGGGGATCAGATTCGGGTTTGATATATGGGAGAGGCTTCTCTCCCACTCACAGGGTGATAAGATGGCTCTCAGAGCCGTTGGGGACAGCTCCCCAATGGGTGAGCTACCTTGTTTCTGGATTTTCTAGCTCTGCAATGCATGTAGGTCAGAGAATTAGGCGTCCACATCGTTAGATGCCAGGATTAGTGTTGGCGTCCATGGGTGGACGCTGACACCTCCTCGACGTCCTGGTATTGACGCCAACCTGCCTTCGGCCAGAACTCTAAAACATGCAGAAAACTATGCATGCCATGCATATATACATGCAATATGTATATGGTAGTGTATCCATACTATCACCATTCAATACATGCATTATTTACATCTAGTATAAACACATGCACACGTAATTGTACTGATTAATACGTACGTAAATATGTATATACATACACAAGCACAAATATACACACACAAATACAAATAATGTGACGGAATTTCGAGGGCCTTACACCCTCTCCCCCTTAAAGAAACTTCGAGGAACGACACTACTCAAACAAAAGGGGATACTTCTTCTTCATCGCATCCTCAAGCTCCCAAGTAGCCTCCTCTCGTGAGAAGTTCCGCCAGAGAACTTTCACCGACGCAATACTCTTGTTCCAAAGATGCTGAACCTTCCAGTCAAGAATAGCTACTGGTTGCTCGACATACGAAAGATCTAGCTGGATCTCCACTGGCTCATGACTAATCACATGAGACGGATCTCGACATACTTCCTGAGCATAGATACGTGGAATACAGGGTGAACGCTAGCCAAAGCTGGGGGTAATGCTAGCTCATATGCCACGCTGCCCAAACGTCGGAGAATCTCATATGGGCCAATGAACCTAGGGCTCAACTTACTATGCCTGCCAAATCTGACGACACCACGAATAGGCGATATCTTCAAGAAGACATGATCGCCAACCTCGAACTCCAAATTCTTTCTCCTGTTGTCGGCATAACTCTTCTGCCTATCCTGTGCCGCAACAAGCCTCTTCCTGATAAGCTGGATCTTATCCGAAGTTTCCTGAACTAACTCCGGTCCGATCAACTGCCTATCACCAGTCTCCTCCCAACATAAAGGAGATCTGCAGGGCCTACCATACAACGCCTCAAATGGAGCCATACCAATACTCGCATGAAAGCTGTTGTTGTATGCGAACTCCACAAGAGGTAAATGATGCTCCCAATCATCCTTCCAATCTAGAACACACGCTCTCAACATATCTTCGAGCGTCTGGATAGTCCTCTCGGACTGTCCATCGGTCTGGGGATGAAACGCCGAACTGAGCTTCAGCTCCGAACCTAACGCATCCTGAAGACCCTTCCACAACCTCGAAGTGAATCGGATCTCGATCCGAAATGATCGACTTCGGCACACCATGCAATCTAATGATACCACTAACATACAATCTAGCTAAACTCTCTACTGACTGCTTCTTCTTCATAGGCAAGAAATGAGCAGTCTTCGAGAATCTATCTACAACTACCCAAATCGAGTCATTGCCCCTTCTAGATCCAGGCAAACCCGAAACGAAGTCCATAGTGACAGCTTCCCACTTCCACACTAGGATATCCATCCTCTGCATAAGGCCGGATGGTCGCTGTCGCTCGGCCTTCACTTGCTGACATACTAGACATCTAGACACATAATCCGCAACATCTTTCTTCATGCCGGACCACCAAAATGATCTTTTCAGGTCTTGATACATCTTAGTGTTACCCGGATGAATAGAGAATCGCGATCTATGAGCCTCCGCTAACACATGCTCACGGACATCTACCAAATCAGGGACACACACACGGTGCTGAAATCTAATCACACCGTCCTCATCACGAGCAATGCCTGCCTTGCCCACTAACTATAAGAGTCTAGGGTCGGCTTCCTGTTGCTCGATCACCTCATCCAAAACCGAGGATCTAAGGATAGCTGAGCTACAAAAGCCTGACACAGCGATGGCTCTAACTCGGTCAATGCGCAAGCCGCATCTTCCAACATCTTCCATCTTGCTGGAGAGATGGCCTCTTCCTACTCAGCGCATCCGCTACAACATTCGCCTTTCCAGATGATACTGAAGTCGAAGTCATAGACCTTCAAGAACTCATCCATCTCCTCTGCCTCAAGTTTAATTCCTTTTGGGAGAAAAGATACTTCAAGCTCTTGTGGTCGGTAACACCTCAAATCTGACACCGTAAAGATAGTGCCTCCAGATCTTTAGTGCATGAACCACTGCTGCGAGCTCCAAGTCATGAGTCGGATAGTTCTTCTCATGCTCCTTCAACTGACGAGAAGCATAAGGTACTACCCTCTCTTGCTACATGAGCACACAGCCCAAACCAATCTGAGACGCATCCGTATAATGGCAAAGCCTTCTAGACCGCTAGGCAATACCAATACCGGAGAAGAAGTAAGCTTAGCCTTTAATAGCTGGAAGCTACGCTCACATGCCTCAGACCATACAAACTTCTCACCCTTCCTGGTCAGCTTGGTCAAGGGGGCGGCGATGGATGAGAAACCCTCAATGAATCGCCGATAGTAACCAGCTAACCCAACAAAACTACGAATCTCTGAAGGGGTCTTGGGAACCTCCCAATCCATAACTGTCTAGACCTTCGCTGGATCAACTGCAACACCAGTGCCAGAGATAACATGCCCGAGGAAATGAACCTCGCGCAACAACAAAAATCGCACTTGCTAAATTAGCATACAGCTTGTGCTCACGAAGAACCTCTAACACTAACCTCAGATGCTGACGGTGAGTGGTCTCGTCTGGAGAGTAGACCAACAGTCATCAATAAACACTACGACAAAGCTATCTAGATAAGGCCTAAACACCCTGTTCATGAGATCCATGAACCTGCAGGGGCATTGGTCAATCCGAAAGGAAGGACCAGAACTCATAATGTCCATAACGGGTTCTAAACGCCGTCTTGGACACATCCTCACTCCGAATCCTCAACTGATGATAACCAGATCGCAAGTCAATCTTAGAAAAGACTGATGCCTCGCGCAACTGGTCAAACAATCATCAATACGAGGTAAGGGATACCTGTTCTTCACAGTCACCTGGTTCAGCTTTCTGTAGTCAATGCACAACCTAAGTGACCTGTCTTTCTTCTTGACGAATAATACAGGTGCGCCCCAAGGGGAAACACTAGGGCGAATAAATCCCTTATCAAGCAACTCCTGCAACTGCCTCCTCAACTCGGCTAACTCCGCAGGTGCCATCCGATATGGAGCCTTCGAGATAGGAGAGGTGCCCGGAAGCAACTCTATGGTAAACTCTATCTCTCTATCCGGTGGCAATCCAGACAGGTCATCTGGAAAATCCTGCACTACCTCAATCTCCGCAAGAGTAGGTGACTCATCAGCCTCTGGTACTAACACCACGCTGGCAAGAAAAGCGTCACAACCCTTGTTCACCATGCGCATCGCCTTCATGGCAGAGATGACCATCTTTCCCGCCCATTCCTTGGCAAGGGGTGAGAGAACTCATCCTCACCAGGAATGCGGAAAACGATCCTCTTCCGACGACAATCCACTAACGCATAGTGCTCCTCTAGCCAATCCAGACCAAGAATAGCATCAAGTCCTTCATTTTAGCAAGAAGAAACACCCATCTAGGATTCTATCCTCAATGCACACAGGTAACGACGGAATGCACTTCCTAGTCGATACCGTACCCGCAGGGTGTGCACAGACAAAGGGACCTCTAACTCCTCAGACTCTATACCTAACTCTAGGGCTAACTGCCTAGCGAACTGCTCGGAGATGAACGAGTGAGTAGCACCTGTATCAAACAAAACCCGAGCGTGCACACCTAAAAGAAAAACTGTACCTTCGGTGACATGCTCCGCCTGCTCGGCGTCCTCGCGAGCTAAAGCAAACACTCGAGCTGGGGCTCGAGGCCTTCCTGGTCTTCTTGTAGCTGGCGCGGCTGCCGCTACTGCTGGGCTGGCGCTCCGCGCTGAACTCCCTGCTGAAGTCTTGGGCAATCTTTGATCTTGTGGTCGCTGCTCCCGCACTTCAAGCATCTACCCGCTACCAACCACACTCGGAACCTCCGTGTGTCTTCCCACAGTGGGGACACTCTTTCTTCACACCAGGGGAACGTACAGAAGGTACCTGAGTACTGCCGACGCTACAGATCGCTGCGGTGTCTGGTACACCATTTTCTTCTTATCCTGCCGCTGGAATGTCGCTGCTGGCCTCTTCTGCAAGCCTTCTTTTCCTCCAGATATGCTCCATCTCTCCCTCCTGCCTGCAGGCAGCACTGAGGGCCTCGTCCAAAGTCCGGTGGTCAAACGCCACGAGTCTCGTCCACAGTGATGGCTTGAGTCCCATCACGAACTTCTTTGTCTTCCTGCGCTCATCCGCTACGACATGCGGTGCATACTTAGAAGTTCAGAAACCTTGCCTCGTATTCCAGCACAGTCATGGAGCCTTGCGTCAGGGAGAGAAATTCCTGCTCCATCTTGTCCTGGATATGCTCTGGGATGAACTTGGCTCGAAAGAGCCTCACGAACGCGTCCCACGCCACGTCTACTGCTCCGTCCTCGAAGCGTGTACGTAGTAGGGAGGACCACCATACATCCGCTCTCTCCTGCAATACACCTTCATAAGTACAACTAACAAACTCTAACTTAAGTAGAACATACAACATACAAAATAAAAGTCTACCTGTAGCATGTAGGTGGCTAATGTCACCTTATCCTCATCAGGGCACCTGATGGCTCGGAAGATTTTCTCTGTTTCCCTTAACCAACTTTCTGCCATTAATGGATCACTCTCCCCCTTAAAAGAGGGGGGTCATCCTCTTGAATCGCTCCATGATGGGAGGTCCACCATGGTTCTGAGCTGGTGCCTGAGCCTGCTACATTAACATAGGCAATACACAATAACCACAATATCATGCAATTTATATAGCAACTACTAGCTGTTTCATTATTCTACCTGGGCCTCCAACTGTGCTTGGAGTGCTGCCTAGGTATGAGCCTGCGTCTGCATGGCTTGCACCAGACCTTGCATGAATACTCCGAAATCCACAGGCGGCGGTGGGGGAAGTACAGGGCCTGGCGGTGCCGGGGCTTGTTGCTCCTCCCGCTCATCATGTCGCAGCTCGTCCTCACGGGCCGACGCTCGCACCACGCCTACCTCTCGAAGCCATGGCTGTAATAAAATTTCAGCCACCATTAGAGCTAGGTTACTAAGTTTTCTAACCATTTTCTTATTCTATTTTTCACTTCTTATTAGTGTTTTCTACACATGTGGACATACTTAGCATGCAATGAAGATGATGACTTAGGTATATTCATGTGCAATCCAACTCAACGGTTGCTCTGATACCAATCTCTGATAGACCCTCATTATACCGGTACGGTTATACCAACCCATGTCGGTATAGCGAGCGTTGCCACAGTGGGACATTTACCCAAACATACGAACAGCTGAGATACACGCGAATATACAACAGAGTAGCGGAAGTAAAAGACAACTGTCTTCATTCTTCATCATCCACATTTAAACATACATGATTGATAACATTTAGAACTAAAGTCCACATAATTCTTTGCTGAAAATTTAAACACAAATGTCCACACTATTATACATTTTCTCATGATAGTTCTAGTACAATGTCACTTTTACATACTATGAAAACACAAAAGGTACAACTGCTCCACAGTCTAATCTCCGCGCTCGGAGTCCGTCTCCACCGTCTCCTCCAACGGTGCCACGTCACCAACTACACCTGTACGCCGAAGCAAGAAGTGAGTCTTAAAGACTCAGCAAGCAACACCACTCATAACATACACGTATAGTCATAGTGGTTCTACATGCACATTCACAAATTGCACATATATGGCATGCTAGTCATTTGAAAGTTGCATCCTATCATGAAAGTTCTACAATTTAATACATAGATCATGCTTTCAGATTTCTAAGAACAAAACTTATCTATCACATGCTCTCTATTCAATTTACTCATGGAATTTTGCCTTTAAAGACCGAGACATGAGAGCTACCAATATGAACATTGTGCATATATGGAGGGAAACACAACTAGCATGGATTTTACATCTTCTTAGCACATACATAGACATTTTCACATGCTTTAAGTTGTTGGTTTCACATGGTTTAATGGCTGTAAACCTACACATTAGAGCTACAATGTTGTTTAAAACATACCATATGAACAACCAATCATGCTATTTTGTACACGTGCTCATCATTATATCCCTAACATGGATTCTAGATATTTTCGCACATATAAACATGATGATAACAACATGAAATTTCTGATTTCACATGGTTTCAGATTTGTTCTCACATGGATTTCAATGTCATATTCTCACATTTTTAGTTTCACATTTTCTTTACACAAGTTTCCAATTCACATGGTTGCACTTTGCACATACACATTTCACATTGTTCACTTACCATTAACACATGAACAATACACATTACACATTACACATTCACATTTTAGGTGTCGTGACACATAGTCCAAACCACCAAAGAAGGACTATAAACATCACTTACACATAGACGCCATCTAGGCATTCAATGGCGACTCTTGGACTGCGCAGACCAGGAGAACAAGTCTCCACCCTAACCAGTGGTACTTGTCCACCTCCAGGATTTCCCCCTAATGCCCTTAGGGTCACTTACACATTGAACTTCTCAGGGGGACTTTTCCTTGATACGGTTCCACTGCCCTCTGTGGAAGCAATGTCACACTTGGCACAATTTACACATACACGTTTTTACCTGATTTTAGCACATAGGTTTACACATGCACTCTCTCAATTCATTCACTTTCTCACTCACATGCACACTCTCTGTTTTCCTATCATGACGCTACAGATTTAAAAAAAATGTAGCATTCAGGAAATTTCACTAATCAGTTCAGATTACACCTAATCGAATTATTTCACATTGGCATGCATAAATCACAATTTACATGGAAAATTCATATTACATTAAATACTGGTCCAAATGACCTGAAACTTTAACCACATGTAATTTCGGGCTTAGGATTTCTCATGCAAATTTTCATATTTTTCTGAACTAAAACGAAATTACAGAAAATCTAACATTTATTTCACATGCTATCCGCATTTGATTTAACATGGAGTTAAACTTAAGTACAGTTTTAACCGCTCACTGTCTGAACCCTAACAGGCATGGAACCACAGAATTTATTCTTGAATTCATTGGACAATCCATAATTAATGGAAGATTTATCATGACTAGCACGATCTCTATTTTACCTAAACAAATTTTGCAATAATTTACACAAACATGGGAATAATCTCAGAAATTTAGAACAGGGACTGAACATCACATGCATAATCCTCACAAATTAGGGCATTCAGACTTGTCCTAAATCATGCAAACATGGTTTAACAAGATCAAAACTTATCACACATGCATTTTCATGAAATAATAAGTCCCTATCATTCATGATGATCCATCCACACCCACATTCATCACATCAACAATATACATAGCATATAAATGATCTACAGTATATCCTCATCGCGAAACATATCGAAAGTAGTCGTATAGAAGGGCAGAACAGCTTGTTGTTCTGCTCTGATGAACTTGGCGGCGGTCTCTGGCCGCTAGTCCAGTGTAAACGGCATGTTGATGGACGCCAAGCATGATCTCAGCGTCAAGGGACCTTGTCGTTATGTGCGGGTCTGTGCAGAACACAGACCCGAGCTCCAAGATAGGTGAATGTGGGGGTCTAGGACTAGAGGGAAAATTCATAAAAATTGTAGAATCAACCTAGACACATACGGGGACGTTATGGTTAGTTACTTGCCTTTAGAAAAATACACCAATAGAATTAGAGCCGGTGAAGCTCTCCTTGGGCAGTCCCAAGAAGTTGCAAAGTGGCCCCAAGATCACCTCCCTCCGGGTTGGATGAAGATGGCTCCAAGGTAGGCCGGGGAAGTCTCCTCCTTCACTCCAGCTAGCTTCTTGTCGAGGAAGATGTCCGGATCCAGCTTCAGAGGGTCAGATCTTTTGGTGCAAGGTGGGGGTTTTTCCTCAGTTCAGAACTAGGGTTTTCTCCTCTGGTTTCTCTCTGCAAAAGGGTGAAGAGAGGGTTTGGGGATCAGATTCGGGTTTGATATATGGGAGAGGCTTCTCTCCCACTCACAGGGTGATAAGATGGCTCTCAGAGCCGTTGGGGACAGCTCCCCAATGGGTGAGCTACCTTGTTTTTGGATTTTTTGGCTCTGCAATGCATGCAGGTCAGAGAATTAGGCGTCCACATCGTTAGACGCCAGGATTAGTGTTGGCATCCATGGGTGGACGCTGACACCTCCTCGACGTCCTGGTATTGACGCCAACCTGGCCTTGGGCCAGAACTCTAAAACATGCAGAAAACTATGCATGCCATGCATATATACATGCAATATGTATATGGTAGTGTATCCATACTATCACCATTCAATACATACATTATTTACATCTAGTATAAACACATGCACACGTAATTGTACTGATTAATACGTACGTAAATATGTATATACATACACAAGCACAAATATACACACACAATACAAATAATGTGACGGAATTTCGAGGGCTTACAGAGAGAGAGAGAGAGAGAGAGAGAGAGAGAGAGAGAGAGAGAGAGAGAGAGAGAGAGGAGAGAGAGAGAGAGAGAGAGAGAGAGAGAGGAGAGGAGAGAGAGAGAGAGAGAGAGAGAGAGAGAGAGAACCTGTGGGGTGTAGCAGGCCCCCGACGGCGCCGGGAATGGGAGTGTTGGGCAGCACTTCCTTCTAGTAGTACTCTTGAGGAAGTGTAGCAGCGGTGGCGACTGCTACATAGAGCTGCAAAAGGCATTGTGCATGTTGTTTGCACTGTAGTTAGCAAGGCAAGCTGGCCGTTTTCATGTCCATGGAAATGCATCAAAACAAAAGAAGCTGAGAGCTCTTGGAATGAGTGATCACCACGAGGAACAGAAGCACGGAGATAGATAGATCCATGGCGGTCCTTGGAAGCAAACACACACTGTAGTTCCCAGGACGGATAAGAAAGGAGGAAAGCAGAAATGGAAAGAATGTAGGAGGAAGAGAAGGTAGGAGATTGAGAAAGGTCGGGAGCTTGTCCTTCACTCTATCACACTGACTTTAAATAAACATACAAGGGGGAATAAAAAAATGAGAAATGGTGCTCCTCCACAGTGTATCATCTCGAGGGGAACGACCTCCGATGCATTTAATATATATTTTTTTAATCTCAAACAGTGCACACAAATACCTATGTAGTGCACACAAATATCACAATAGTGCACATAAATAGTATAAGAATGCACACAAATACCTATTTGGTGCACACAATACCACAATAGTGCATATTTGTGTGCACCAAATAGGTATTTGTGTGCATTAGATAGGTATTTGTATGCCTAGAAGGGTATTTGTGTGCACTTTTTTTTTACCCTCAAACAGTGCATACAAATACCTATATAGTACACACAAATACCACAATAGTGCATACAAGTAGTATAAGATGCACACAAATACATCTATTTGTGTGCATTCTTATATTATTTGTGTGCACTAAATGGGTATTTCTGTGTGGTAGATAGATACTTGTGTGCATTGCTTCAGGGTAAAAAAAAAAAAAACAAAACAAAAAGTGCATTAATTGCACTTGGGGCCGTGCCCCTCCAGATGGCACGCTGTGGAGGAGCACGGCTCCTTCGCACGCCCCTAGCGGGAGCATAGCATTTCTCATAAAAACATGGGAAACTTTACTGCATATATACTATATGACCAGCTGGCCAGCCTGGCCTTGCCATCCGTGTTGATCTTTAAAAAGATCTTTGTTAGTGTAACTAGCTGGCTCTATTGTAATGATTCCGACACCCGGATCTCCGGCTCCCATTGAGAATTCGGTTGTCGGTGCAGCCGCCCACGGGTCCGGAGACTCGAAAGGGTTAACGAACCAGTCTAACAAAATATGTAAGGGAAGTAAGTGACGACAAACAAGCACTAAAATGTGCTAACAAGTGAAGTAAAACGTCCACAACAAAGTACAAGTCTAGTATAGTCCCAAGTAACGAGTTCAAGTGTAGAAATAACAAGAATAAAAATCCCTTAGGCGCATACCCCGAGGGTGAAGTATCGACTAGTACAAGGGACACTGCTCAATGAGGACGCCATCTACTACGGCCCGATCTCCTTAGCCCCCGCGGAAAGTGCTGTTGTGAAGTCTCACCTGTAAAGGACGGAATGAGCATCACAAAGAAGCCCAGTAAAAACTATCAATCTCCCACTGGTTCTAACAAGCAGGTTCGCCGTATCGCCCGAATCGATCATGCCGCATTTTCCGTGGAGGTACGTACCGTACCGTACTGCTGAGGTACGATGGAAAAATAGCTTGTTTGATTTATTTTTTTAGTTTTGTGACTTGGTTAATATTAAATGAGCAAACTTCAAAAGAAAATGAGTAAAACATAAGAACATCACATAAAGAGTTGAAAAATATAAATAAATTTATTTAGTCATTTAAGTCAACCCACCACAACCATTTAATATTCATCTAACATACATACAATCATACCAAAATCATGACACAATCATTTAGTGTTCATTTAATATTAGGATATAATCATTAACTCTTACAAGCCAAATACAATACTTATATCGTCGTCCTCACATTCATCATTTTTCTTTGAAAGGTTCAACCTTCTTTTCTAACTATTCCCTTGGCCATATACATGAAAAATTACAAATTAATATCATCTTCCTTAACATGTAACTAAGAACATTTAACAAGTTCTTACCTAATCTTCCTCATCATGCTGAGCATATATGTCCACAAAACCCTCGTAGTAGGGGATATAACTTCCATAAAAAAATATACTGATTTTAAAATATAAAATATCAAGATTATTGATGCATAGATGTTGAGATTAATCGACCTACTAATTTTTGGGACAATTTGTACTAATAAAAAATTAATTTAAAAAAGTAAACTATAATTATTATAATTTGTATCATCTCTTAGTTCGTTTATGTTTAAAATTTTCATCTCAATTAGACACCATTTAGACCCCTTAAGTGCACACAGGCTTTGCCGCGGTACGACGAACCCTCTGTGCACTTCAACGGGACGACATTTGGTTCTAAAAAAAAGTCAAATCTGAAGTCATCATAATTATTAGACAATATACTGATTCTAAAAATATAAATATCATGAGTTATTGATGCATAGATGTTGAGATTAAGTGGACCTAATAATTTTTGGACAATTTTTAATTGACAAAAAAAAATTTAAAAAATTAAAATAAAATTACTATAATTGTATCATCTTTTAATTAGCTTATGTTTGAAATTTTTGTCAATTAGACACTATTTAGATTCTTAAAAGTAGAGATTAAGTCGATCTAATAATTATTGTGACAATATTTACTTGTTTACTTGACAAAAAATTAATTTAAAAAATTAAATTACAATTACTATAATTTCTATCATCTCTTAATTAGTTTATGTTTAAAATTTCATCTTAATTAGACACCATTTAGACCCCTTTAAGTGCACATAAGATTTGTCGCGTTATGACGAACCATCTGTGCACTTCAACTGGACGACATTTGTTAAAAATAAAGTCAAATTCGATGTCATCATAATTACTAGATTAATATACTGATTCTAAAAATATAAAATATCAGGAATATTGATGCTAGATATTGAGATTAAGTCAACCTAATAATTTTTGAGATAATTTTTACTTGACGAAAAATTAATTTAAAATTGTAACTAAAATTACTATAATTTATCATCTCTTAATTAGCTTATGTGTAAAATTTTATCTCAATTAGACACCATTTAGACCCCTTAAGTGCACACAGGCTTTGCCGCGGTACGGCGAACCCTCTGTGCACTTCAACGGGACGACATTTGATTCTAAAAATAAAGTCAATCCGAAGTCTTCATAATTATTAGACAAATATACTGATTCTAAAAATATAAAATATCAGGAATATTGATGCATAGATATTGAGATTAAGTCAACCTAATAATTTTTGAGATAATTTTTTACTGACGAAAAATTAATTTAAAATTGTAACTAAAATTACTATAATTTGTATCATCTCTTAATTAGCTTATGTGTAAAATTTTATCTCAATTAGACACATTTAGACCCCTTAAGTGCACACAGGCTTTGCCGCGGTACGGCGAACCCTCTGTGCACTTCAACGGGACGACATTTGATTCTAAAAATAAAGTCAAATCCGAAGTCTCATATTATTAGACATATACTGATTCTAAAAATATAAATATCATGAGTTATTGACGCATAGATGTTGAGATTAAGTGGACCTAATAATTTTTGGACAATTTTACTTGACAAAAATAATTTAAAAAATTAAAATAAAATTACTATAATTTGTATCATCTTTTAATTAGCTTATGTTTGAAATTTTATGTCAATTAGACACTATTTAGATCCTTAAAAGTAGATATTAAGTCGATCTAATAATTATTGGGACAATATTTACTTGACAAAAAATTAATTTAAAAAAATAAATTACAATTACTATAATTTGTATCATCTCTTAATTAGTTTATGTTTAAAATTTCATCTCAATTAGACACCATTAGACCCCTTAGATACACCGGTTGTGAGAGAGAAAGTAAAAAAAAATCGGCGCGGTCCGAACCGGACCGGCTCAAGCCGCGTGCCGCGGCGGCACGCGCCAGGTCGCCCGGTTGGGCGACCCGACCGTGCATGGGCGCCGCCCGCGCCCAAGCACGGTGCGGTTCGATCATACCGCGGCGGTACGCCGCGGTACAGTGAACCATGCTAACAAATAGAATAGATATATGGTTATAACTGAAATTAAACAAAGTTAATCTATTGTTGTGGACATTTTATGTATTATTATTGTGAACATTTTATATTATTCTTGACATTTGTCATAGTGGATAGTTTTTATTTTTATTATATGCACATGTTATTTTGTTAAAAAAATATGTATCTTTTAAAAAAAATATTTGAAAAAATAGAGACCGATTAGTAACCGATTATTTCGGTCACTATTTCTATCCTCATATAGTGACCAAAATAGTGATCGAAACTATCAGTCGCTAATAGCGACCGAACATATCAGTCACTATTTCGGTCACTATATAGTAACTGAACTATTTCGGTCTCTAATAGTGACTAAATATTTCGGTCACTATATGAGGACCGAAATAGTCAGTCGCTATCAGCGACCGAAATAGTTCGGTCACTATATAGTGACGACCGAAATAGTGACAAAAGAAGAACACCCGGACCGAAAGTGACCGAAGATTTAAATTTAAATATTTTTAATATATTAATATATCTAAAATTTTTCTACATTTTTTTAGAGATAATGATAATAAACAAAAGAAGAACAACATATATTAGAACATCTTAAGATTCATAAGAAATATATATAGTGATAAAAGAGAAATTATCAATAAAATATTAAAAAATATAGTCTACACTTGTGCATGTATGGTGAATATTTATATAATATTAAAAAATAAAAGATATTATTTATATGAATATTAGTTAAATATAAAATAATAGTCAATATAAGAATAATAGTTAAATATTTATAAAATATTTAAAACTATAAAATATTTAATCTTCTACCACAACTGCACCCAGCAGCTGTTGTTTGTAAATAATTATGTTAGTATAAAATATTATAAAAATATGAGATGAATAGAATAATTAAATAATAAATTTTATCAAGATAAACTTTCACTGTTCTGGACATGAAGATAGACTTTTCACTACTTTGCATATGCACATCACATTTTTCTACAATAGCCAACGATGCAATAGTATGTTTGGCGAGTAGCAGGTCACCGTTCGAGTCTCAGACCCAGAACACAGTAGTATGTATAATTTTTTAATAATTTATTTTTTATATTTAAAAAATTACAATTGAAATATAATGTTACATAATTAGACTTTAAAATAAAAAATAAACTAAATAAAAAAAAGAACTGTCTTCCATTGTAGCGCTCCTATAGCGCTACGTCCGGTCATCGTATTGTTCCTAAGAAGAAGAATAAGAAGGAGGATGAGGAGGAAGCGCAGAAGATAGAGCGGAGGTGCGTACGGGCGACGATGTCAGAAGGGGCGGCCCCTACAACTTCTTGTTTTGAGAATTGAAGCGGCATGACTGTAAAAAATTGGTGAAATTTAAAAGCAGATAGAAATAACAGAGAGAGAGAGAAAGACAAAGGATTTGAATAGTTATATGTAGGGATAATTTTTAGGAGAGAGAAGAGAGTAAAAATAATTTGAAATAAGAGGTTTCTCTAGCCACGTGGTTAGAAAGTAATTTTAGCGGAAAATAAAAACTCTGTATAAATTAAAAATAATTAAATAAAGTAAAAAAAATCAAAAGAAGATTTAAAAAGTTTAAGTTTTAAAAATTTAATAACTTTTTTTTACAGAAGAGGGCGGCAGCCCAAGCGCATGGTCGGTTGCCCTCCATTTTAAAAAAAAAAAAAAACGGGTGGCCAACCTTACGCGCGGGCCATCGCACAATAATATATATATATATATATAATAAATTTATTTTTAAAATTTAAAAAATATAAAATGAAAAATATAATATTACATAATCTATTTTTAAAATAAAAATTAAAAAAAACTGTAGAGTCGCTACAGTAATACCGTAGCTACAATTACTGTAGCGCCGCTACAGTAATTACTGTAGCGGAGTTACTGTAGCGCCACTACAGTAATTACTGTAGCGGAGCTACTGTAGCGGCGCTACACAAATTTTCAAAAAAAATATATTAAAAAGTAGTAAAAAAAATTTTAATTTAATTTAATTTAAAAAAATGTAAAAAAATTAATCTAATGCTAACACGTGTCTGTAGATAAGTTTTGGCGGGAAACAAAAAACTCTATTTTAATATTATATTAGATTGCGCAGTGCTAAGAACCCAGACAATGGCATCCATGCGAAGAAATTAAGTGATGTCATGATATAGGTCAGTTGATACTATGGACGGAAAGGGAAGAGAAGACCCAAGTTTCAAAAACTTGGAATAATATTTAATGCACACCACCATTTCAAATCTCACTGTGATTGTTTACGCAATCACGGTAATGGGATAGACATTCAATGAATGCTCAATTCACGCGCACACCATCTAAGTGTTACTCATATTATTGAGTGTTTATAATTTAATTAGTTGGACTTCTATCTATAATTATAATATAAACTTGAAATCATGATATTTTGTGCCCCGGTGTCATTAATTGACACTGGTGCTTGATGATTCTTATCTAGCTGCTCCTCTCTCTTCTCGAGAGGTGATCATCCGAAAGGATGTTCGTGTACCCCTTCCCATGCATGGAGCAAGTGGTCGATGCATGGGTATAAAGGTGAATGGAGCGTTATTTTGTTCCACCCATTATTTTACTTTATCTTCTTCTTTTAATGTCAAAGTAACATGAGCAGCAATTAATTGTTACCCGTGCGCACGGATAATTGGCATTTCCAGACACATATATAAACAGTTTGAGATCCTTTATAAGAAATAGCAAGAAGAAACCAACAACAAAAGAGGGGGAAATAGGAAGAATAGAGAAAAGATAAGAAGAGAGTTAACCGAAAGAGCTAGCTCTATCAACAAATTATATTATCTTTTTTATCTGGTTTATTTTTATTCCTCATTAATGTGTGTATATCGAGTGAGAGCCATCGAATATTTCTTCTTTGCACATGGACCACAACTAAGAAAGAAAAACGAGACAAAAGCATTAAAATGGTGGAATAATTAATGCATTCTGGCTTCGGGGTCTCCTTTCTTCCTCCATAGAAGAAAGAGGGCAGTGAAAGGGAAAATATGAGAGATGAGAGTCGGAGGATAATATTGATAAATAAATAAAAAAAGGAAGCGACAAAAATAATTGATGTGGTTTGGGCGAGCATGTAGCCAGCTGAGGATAAAAGCACTGAAAGCAACAAATTAATTAGAGGCCATAGTTTGCCGGATCGAAATTGGGAGGCTTCGACCCTAACGATTCAAATTGGATAGATTCGCATGAGTATAATATATTACAAATATGATATAATATTATTATATATATAGGGCGAATCGGCCTCACCAATTTATATAGCCAAAGATGTTCTAATCAAGTGAAAAAGGGCATTGTCTATGAACCAAGGCAAAATTTCAGCAAACATATGGTTGTGGGATACCCAGCCGCGGTGAGGGCGGTATTGCAAGAGAATGTGGAAAATAATTGCATAATTGTAATGTATTTGATACATTATAAAATCAATTTTAGTGGTTATACGTATCTTTACGCTAGCATGTATATATTGTTTTTAGGGATATATATATATATATATATATATATATATATATATATATATATAGAGCCACCTTGTAATCTTGCTATATATATATTCTAAATAGTGTTCTAAATTTTTAATAATTCATAATTAACCCCTTGAAATATGACAGGTTCTGGGGTTAGTTGCCTACCAAAAAACCCCTGAAATGCCGATATCTCTACTGCATATATGTTGATACCTCACAAGTTTAGAGTTCAGATCTAGAGATAGTCTGGCCATTAATCTTTAGTGTCACATGGAAGTTATAGCATATATAAGTCCTTTAATCGACGTATAAGATCTTATTTTTAAAGCCGCATTTATTAGATATCGGATGGACAATGTCCATTAGATGTAATTACACATAGTTCATGATGTTACTTTTTCTTCTGAAAAAAAAAAGATAGATGCCTTGCTGAGTGGTGCACTGGCTTACAGTACTTAACGAGTCGTTGAAGATAGAAACTAAGAAAATCTCAATAAAGGGTCCAGGCCGCATACTTTTAATCTCATGGCGACTCGATGAGGTACATAATTAATTAATTTTTCTATAGTATTATAGTTAAGGTTCGTCGTACCGCCTGGATCAGTCATGCCACATCTCCGTAGGAAGGTACGGTACGATACCGTACCATACCGATGATATGATGTGAAAATAACTTGTTTAATTTATTTTTTAAATTTTGTGACTTGATGAATATTTAAATGAGCGAACTTCAAAGAAAATGAGTAAAACAAAAAAAAAATGTAACTAAGAACATTTATTTAACATGTAAATAAGAATATTTAACAAGTTCTTACATAATCTTCCTCGTCATGCTGAGTATGTATATCCACAAAACCCTCGTAGTAGGGGTATAACTTTCATCTCTGAACAACCTCATATATAAGCGCTCTCCAAAAAGGCAAATAATCAACATAAGGCATGTAATTTCGTACATACGTTGATATTATATGCACCCTTTCTCTCTCCCTTTCTCTCTATCCTCCAGAACTATCAGGATATAATATATATATATATATATATATATATATATATATATATCACGTCTTCTACAGTCTGAAAAGGGATTGATATGCTCACGAAGTTTTCATCAAAGTGGTTATACTCTTCTTCAGCTTCGTCCTCGAAGTGGAATCACCTCAATTGGTGGTATGTGTCCAAGTATAGTAGATTATTCTTCAAATTCTCTTCATATCATGATCCACATATACAAGATTATCATGCCTTCCACATCTCAAACGAGGGATATCTCTTCAAGACTTCTTCATGAAAGTTGTTCCCTACAACTTCCTACGAGGTCCAACTAGAATCACATCAAATGAAGGTTTGTGCTTAAAGATATAGTAGATTATTCTTGACCTTCTCTCTCATATCGCGATTCAAACTAGCTGTGCGTGCGACCTCTCTACAAACATGAACGAGGGTGATCCAGTCTTCAGGATCTTCATGAAAGTTGTTCATAATATGACCAATTGTTCCATTAGATCAACACAAAGAATCTGAAAACAGAAACAAATTGTAACGTCTTAAATTTATAATAAAATATTAATATGACACTAAGAATTAAAGAGATAGTAAATTATACGTAAGACATGATCATATATAAAACGTAATTATCTTTAATTATAAAACATAATATTTCATATTTTTTATAATACATTCTAATATACTATCTTTGATTGTGTGCACTTCAACGGGACGATATTCATATCCAAAAAAAAAGTCACATGAAGTCATCATAATTACTAAAAAACTATACTGATTTTAAAATATAAAATATCAAGAATTATTGATGCATAGATGTTGAGATTAAGTCGACCTACTAATTTTTGGGACAATTTTTACTTGACAAAAAATTAAATTAAAAAATTAAACTATAATTATTATAATTTGTATCTCTTAATTAGCTTATGTTTAAAATTGCATAACAATTAGACACCATTTATGTCATGCCCCGCTAATTTAGCAGCGGAATAAATCAGGGAGGCATGAACAATAAGTATGGTAATGAAAATTGCGCATACATTCGCAAATATCAGAGCATCTAATGAATAAATTGCAATAGAACTCATCATTTTATTGATAATTCATCTAAACTATTACAACCACTATTCAAGCCAAACATAGGGCTCAATGACATTATTACATTGGAAAAGAAATCTAAAGCAATATCTAACTAGACTCTAAGGTACTAAGGAATTCCATTACTATGACTTCAGGGACGCTCATCACTCCAGTCCAATCTCGTGTTGTGTGTAAGGTCATCACTTGACTTACCTGAAAACACAATAACAAATAACGAAGGTGAGAGATAACGCTCAGTAGGACTTAATATCTCGTGTAAACAAGCATGCTTTAAGTGATTAATGTCTTGTAACGCAGGTTAACTAGAGAGAACGATCATGTATAGTTGAGAGAGTAATAGTACAAGATAACAAAGTGAACGATAATACATTTCTCAAGAGTATTGCAAAACTAGGATGACAACATAACGAGATAGCGTGTAACAAGATAGTGTATAAAAAGATAGCATGTATCAAATGACATGTAATAGGATAACTTGTATCAAAGTGGCGTGTAACGAGATAGTTTGTATATCAAGATAGCGTGTAACGAGATTGCATGTAAAGAGATAGCGTGTATGGTTGCACAACGGTGCACTAGTCGAGTATGACAATAGTCACTTTGGGACAGTAGCCGTTTAACGATAGTACATTTCGTCTGAACTCCTCAGACTAATGTTATAACAGTCAGTGCTAGCACAATAATAGCACCGAAATGGTACAGTACGTCTGAACTCCTCAGACTAATAGTATAACAGTTAAATGTCTAGCCAATGTCGAGATAGTCAGAACCGGGCAATGCAGAACACCGTCAATAGCCCTGCAGGTATTTTCGGGTGGCTCTCTGCCCCCAGGACTAGATTGGAGCCCCTCGGACACTCTCCGTGCCCTGCACAATATGCATTCAAGTCAGTAGGGTCATCGGACCCATATTATGGCGCTAGACAGTCATGTATAGTACAAGCAATGGGAGCCACAACAGCTCAAGAGTCTCAAGAGGGTACTAGATGAATAGACGAGATAGTAGAGTGAACGAATAGATGAGAGTACAAGGATAGTAGATGAGATAGGGGTATAATCGTAAAACAACGATAAACCACGATAGTAACGGTTGCACAGTACCAGGTCGGATACCGGCAGTCTGGTAGAAGTCACAACGCCCCAATAGCCGTGCCACGTACACGAGCCAGGTGGTCCGGCGTGATCACAAGATAAGAGAGATCTCACTAAGGCTGTTTGGATCGTACTGATCCCTAAAGTGTAATCGGGATTTAAAGGGTACAACCAGCTCGTTGACTAAGGACGTGCGCCAAACAAGAAGACTTACGGAGGCCTTGACAAGGAGTCCCTGGTCCAGTCGAGAGTATCCCCGGTGGAGAGGTGGTCCAAGTCAAGGGAAAAGTGTGTAGAAAATGGGTCCGTCGTGCTCGAGTGCTCGAAGGCCGAGGAAAACAGTAACGATGTACAATCACGCGAATAAAACGAAGACATGTACAATCACGCGAAAACGAAGACATGTGTCATTTAAATAATAGGGAAAATTAGGTAATTAATTTCACTTAATTACCAGATACATTATTGAGTAATTTACTAAGGTTAATGGCAACATGATGTTAAGTGTGTGCAAGTGTATGAAATCAAAGAGCATGATGGATTGTGCACAAGTCTTTAAATTAATTAGATTCATGCAATTTATTGCACATTAATATTTATTCAGATCAAATTATGAATAACAATGTTAATTAAGGCTAAACAATAGATAATTAACAAGTAGAGCAAGGGTATATAAGTAATTTCGGGCTCTGGCTGATTTTCTGTTAACGCGACGGGGGCACCCGTCGCGACAAGGCGGCTGGGCGCAACAAGTGAACGGCCGGTCTGGCTCGGTTCTGGGTGGATATCGCGGTGGTTTAGGTCACTGCGGTTCTTAACGCGACATGATGGCGGGACGCCACCCGGCTGATATCGCGGCGGATCGCGCCGTCGCGATATCAGGAGAGTCCGGCCCTTTTTCCCTTTTTCCAGGGTTGATCAGATTTGAAACAGGGCTCTTCTAAATCCAATATAAAATCGTATAATGACCCAAAAATCACGAATCCAGTTTCAAATGAAAGTAGACACTAGATCTATCAGCATGCACGATTAATTGAAATTAGACAAGATTTAGGCATGCTTTGAACATGTTACATTCTGATGACCTAAACAGGCGCAATCAGGGTTCAATGAATTTATTGGAGATGAATACTTAATGAAAAATTATGAAACCAGTGGCGTTTGAAAGCTAACAAGATATATAGAATTTTATCATGACATAACATCAAGTATACACGAAGTTAAAGGTTATCAGGAAGAGTCGGGTACATGCTGCAGACAGGGATTCAATGATTTAATTCTCCTCAAGAGAGGTCGAAATTGAGCAAGACCAGGTGCGTTTGAAAGATAATAAGATGTAGTATATCTGAGAATTTTATCATGGCATGAGAGCATGTACACATCGGGAATTAGAGAAAACATGAGATCTCAGTTCATGAGAACAGCAGGAATTCACGAATTAAATTTGCCCAAATGGGTGAACGAAATACCACGAAACCATAGGGTTTTTAAGAGGTACATGAAGGCTACCTAGGGTAATTATTCATGATTTTAGCTTGAGAGATTGCCTACCTTTTTGTGCTGTAAAGATCCTAGGGTTGAGGGGTGACGAATTTCGAAGTTCTCCTTGCTCCAACCTCCTTTTCTCCTTGCTCCAACCCTTCTCCTCATGCTCCAGAGCTCCAGCCACGAAAATGGGGTTGATAGGGTCAAATGAGAAGTGTATAGGGTGGTAATAGAGTCCACACAACTCCGTACTCTTCCATTCTCTCCTAAATTTCGAAAATTCACAATTATCCTCTTTTTTTACCATTTATCCACCTAATGGGTAGGGGAGAGGTTTAATTTCGTGGGTAATGGTTTAGGATAGGATTATGACTCTTATTAAGATATATATGAGTCATATTAGTGCTTAATGACCCCTTTTAATTAAGAGATAATATAGTTACGAATTTCCCTATTTAATTTGGGTCTCTTATATCTAACCCAATTGTTCTCATCTAAATCCCAATTTTAGATTAGGATAGAGTCCTATTGAGTTATACTAGGTTTAGAACTCTTTCTAAGATGATTAAGAGTTAAAATACTCATTATCTTAACCCTTTTCTATTATTAATATTTTAGGTACGAATTTCACTTATTTAATTCTCATCTCATGGTGGACTCTTCATAATGGGCCCAAAACTTTATGCTAGGACCATTAGTAAAACCCATTACTAATTTGACTTAATGGGTATTGATTTAATTCCAATTATTCACCCTTTATCCTTATGTAAATCTATTTATCACACTTATTCAAGTAATTTCATATTTTTATTTCAATTAAATATATTCATGCCAATATTTCTAACCTTCATCATTTGGGCTCTTACTCTTGGCCCAATAACTCGTGTGAGGTTAATTGTACAACCAATGTACTTACTTTACTTATTGGATTTTTAATTATCCTTTTATTAAAGAATTTATTCATGGGCCAAGATTGTCCATTGGTCCAAATATCATAAGGCTATCATCCCATATTATTTAAAGTACCCACATGTTTATTTTTATTTATAATCCACTTTGGGTCATAAAATAATGAGTTCTTCGACTTATTCCTTAATATGCTAATAAGTCGCATCATTTCTTAAACTCGGTCCAAATGATTTTTCTATGCCCAAATTTCATGATGGGTCATTAGAGAACATTATTTAAAGTATAACTACTATTTTTACGAAACTTTTATAGGGGTTTATACGCATGCAATAATGATGCGTACCTTTTTAACTAATTGAATTTATTAATTGATAAAATTTCGATTTATCCATAATTTTAATTAATGGATTTTTTTCGGGGTACTACATCCTCCCCCCACTTAAATAGAATTTGGTCCCCAAATTCATATGATATTATACGACTACCAATTCTATTCTGAATATCTCATTCCATCATCTCCCCCACTAGGGGGCTTTACTATCGAGAAAATAATATGAAATTAACTAAGGGTTTAGTGATGG